>AIHY01000520.1:0-25953 GCA_000331125.1 Phytomonas serpens 9T
ATTCGTCACCACACATCGTTTCCGAAATAGGTGAGCTGCTGCAACGATGGCCAGATATTTATGAGCTCTCAAAGAAAGATTCATACAGTGTAGTTATTTCAAATATTTTAGAGCGCGGGTTGAATGAAGAGTCATGTATTACCTTCATCAGTATAATTTTCAACAATGTTGAGGACATTGATAATCGATTGAACTCCACTAAAACAGCTAATTGGAGGCTTTTGGCTGCTATTACCAGGTTCACACCTGCAGTCACTTTACTTGAAGAACGAATGGGCACTCCGATTTACCCAAGGCTTCGTGCAGCAAAGGCGCGCTATGAGTCCGCTACAATCCCGAAAGCTGAAGTAACTCGAAAGAATATTCTAGAAAAGTTCAAACAATTACGAGGTAAGGATGTAGTTAAGCGATCACGAGAATGAAGATAAATATTGATGGCTAAAGAATGCACAACATTTTTAGATTAAGTGAAGTCTATTAAATAATAATTGCATACGATTAATAATTATGAGTTTTAAATTTAATTCACAACATGTATTCTGTTTTTAAGTAAATAATCATTAACACTGCAGAAGTTATATTTAATGAAGTGTCTTATTTTTGTCTAGCTTGTTTCCCGTTTCCACTCCTAGTTTTTTAGCTTGGGATGTAAGATATCGAGTAAGGAAATGAATAGGTTAGGAACCTCAATAATTTTACGAGACATAGGCGCATTTTACTTAGCCCGGCGTTACAGTATTCTCGAGCATAAAACGAAAGGATCATCTTACATGATTCACTTAGATATTTATGCTCGACGCGACCCTCAGCTTGCCCCATACCTTCTCCGAGAAATAGACATAGAATACAAAAGAAAATGTCGAAAAGTAGCCTTCTTATTCTGGCTTGTTACCCTTACCCTGATTATAGCTCTGCAAACCCGTCTTCAGGGTGAAACTCTACATTTTATGCATTCTTATGCATGTCGCATAAGAGAGGAACACATATCAAGAGATGAGGACAACATTCAACGTCGGAAAGTATTTGTCTGCTTGATGAATATGATAAAGGATGCCTTCGACCGTGATCAAAAATGGACCAAGACAGATGAGGAAAGGGTGTTTAAATGCCTTGAAAAGTAATATTAACGATTAACATACATATTGTTATGTTTATTGGTTATATTTGACACTGTTTGACCTGAATCGAAAATTATGGGGGCGATTGAGTGGATTCTGATTCTTCATTACATATTAATGAAATATTTTATCACCGTTTGTAAAGATAATTTACTAGTATATACAATACAGAAGACAACAGATGTGACACATTATGGATGATACCATTTTAGCATTTAGTTTCCCACTAATTGATACAAAGTTTCTCTGTTTTTTCTTTGCGTTCTGAAGTTTTTGATTTCATAATGCTCTACGAACTCTTTGTACTTTTTACAACTCTAGCTTCGACTTTTATGGCCGCTGATACAACTGCGCATATTTCAAGTATCAAACCTGAGACCGTTTCCAAAATATTATTTTATGCCTGGATTATTGCTTTAGTCTTAACGTTTCTGGACGGTGACTGGATGAGCACTTTGGGATGTGTACATGTATTCTTTTACCTTTTGTGTGCACTTTTAGCATACTTGTCTCCTGATAAGGATATTCTCAAAAGGGACTATATTCGAATTCCGTTGACCATGTTCGTTCCAACGTTTCTCATATTCTATATTCTACATTATTATGCATGATTTGAAGAGTGATCTTAATGGAATTACATATAATCACATTCTAGCCATATGCTATAATCTTGGCATAAGAATAGGAAAACATTATTGTATCAGAACCCTGATGAGTCAAAGAATTGTCTCAATATTTGCTTTTCTATCGGCCTGCATAGGACATATTTGCTACTTTGCTATTTTTATTTGCGTCCTTTCGGGTTGCGTATAGAGTCTATTGGATTGATCGATGTGGCTTTTTAATTATTTCTGTGTGCTTTTTTTTCTTCTGATTCTCAGTTGAGCGGCAGTAGTATTGAATAGTTGTACAAAAAAAAAGCTATCTTTTTCCCTGATGAATGTAACTGCAGCAGAGGCGATTCGTCAGCAAGCAGATGATTTAAGGGACGAATTGAAGGACTTGGATCAATGGGTAAATGAAATGGAGAAGCTTGAGGAATCTAAAAAGTGTCGTAAACTGGTTCCTTCTTCAGTCGAAGATGAGGTTCCTATCCGTGGTACAGTTCCATCTATTAAGCAGGCACTTGCTGATTTGGCGCGTAATGGAGGTAAGCAGCTATCCCCTGAGCAAGACCCAATTCACATTCAGAAAGAAAAGGGCAATGAATATTTTCGTATCGGTAAAAACAAGGAAGCCATAGATGCATATACGGTTGGAATAGAGTTGGACCCGAAGGGCGCCATAGCACACATTCTTTATGCAAATCGAGCCATGTGTTGGATTAGGGAAAAACAATGGGGAGAGGCCGAAAAAGATGCAACAGCCTGCATTCAAATGAGCCGAAGTTACGCCAAAGGTTATTTTCGACGTGCAGTAGCTCGTAAAAATCTACATGACCTTAAGGGAGCTCGCTCTGATTTGGAATCCGTGTTAGCGCTTGTACCAAGTGATACTTCAGCGCTCGAAGAGCTCAATGTAGTGACGAAAATGTTGCAATCTGAGCGTGAAAAGGCGGCAGCCCCTACAGCAACAAGAAAACGTATTGCCATCGAGGAAGTCGACGACAGTGATGTAGACCAATCAGAGTTTATTGAATCTTCAGAGCAGGAGAAGCAACGGAAGGAGCAGGTCAAGGAAAATATGGAAGAACTAAACCGTGTTATTCAGAATAATGAACGTAATCAGTTAGAGGCTACTTTGAAATTGGAAAAAGAGATGGAAACGAAACGTCGTCAAAGCACGCGGGTTGAAATAGTAGAGGCTGAGGATGAAATCAGTTGTGCTCAGAAATCATCCGAGGTGGTAAAAAATTCACTTCACAACATGCCTGATGTTACAACCCATGGGGATGACAAATCTGGCTTACTTCCACAACAAGCTAAGGATAATGAAGCTAAACTTAATACATCTTCTGCCTTTGATCAAGATAAACTATCTGGCATTGTACACCCGCGCCGAAGGCTAACTAAAGAATTCCTAAAATGCCCCAAATCATTTATTGAGTTTGAAAAAATTTTTTCAGAGATTGAGTTGGATGAAGAACTTATGGATTATTTTGTAAGTTCTATAAATCCAGCGTTATTTTCTTCCCTTTTTGGAAGCAACATGACTCCTGAAATCTTTATCGGACTTTTGCGCTCAATAAGGCGCCTTCCTGGCTCTACTGCTCTACAGTACCTGAAAGGGTTATGTCGTGTCAATCGTATAGAAGACATCATTTTGTTTTTGGATACTGAGGAGAAGAGGCTAGTCGATGATGTTTTGTGCCTACTTAAGAATTTTGGCGTTCCTGAAAAGGAAGTCATATCAATTCAGCGCAAGTTAAAGCCTTTATGAGAGTTGTAATCCATAGAATAAAAAATTTCAATGAATAGCTCCTGTCATATTTTTCCATTATTGGACAAATTTTATCTACTTGTATGATGACTTGTTGGTATTTTGATTCTTTACTGTATTTAGGCTATATTTTTATTGTTCCTTTTTTTTAATTGACTATTGCATTAACCTCCTCCAATAATTTATTTGTTTTGACCTATGAATACTTCTAATACGTATATCTGATGGTTTATTGGGGAGCACTATTACTTTTTGATTTTTTGTCATGTCTCATTGTGCTGTTTCTTCGCTAGAAAAGATTGGAAGAGAGCTAGGATACATAATAAAACAAACCTAAATTAAAAGGGGATAATATGGTCAAGGAAACAAAGTACTACGATGCCCTTGGTGTGTCTCCCACGGCAACTGATGATGAAATCAAGCGTGCTTACCGTAAACTCGCATTGAAGTACCATCCAGACAAAAACAAGGAAGCTGGAGCTCAGGAAAAATTTAAAGAAGTATCTGTAGCCTATGAATGCTTGTCAGATCCTGAGAAGCGGAAACTTTATGACCAGTTTGGTGACAAGGGTGAGGGGATGGAAAGTGGTATCGACCCTAGCGACATCTTCGCTAGTTTCTTCGGCGGTGGTACCCGTTCACGCGGCGAGCCGAAGCCAAAGGACATTATCCATGAATTGCCTGTGTCACTGGATGCCTTTTACACTGGCAAAACAGTTAAGCTTGCCATTACACGCGACCGTTTGTGCACTAAATGTTCTGGCACTGGCTCCAAGATCCCTAACGCGAGCATTAAATGCCGAGATTGTAATGGTCGCGGTGTTCGTATGATAACTCGGCAAATCGGACCTGGTTTCATCCAACAGATGCAGGTGACCTGCCCGGCGTGTCAAGGCAAAGGAACCAGCCTGAAGGAGGAAGATAAATGTGAGATGTGCAGGGGTCAGCAAACCATCAAGGATAAGAAGATTTTTGAAGTTGTTGTGGATAAAGGTATGCATCGCGGAGATAGCGTCACATTCCGTGGTGAAGGTGATCAAATTCCCGATGTGAGGCTCGCTGGGGATATTATAATTATTTTTGAGCAAAAACCCCACCCCACATTTGTTCGCAAGGGTAATCATCTTTTCATCGAGCGCTCCATTTCGCTTGCTGAAGCCCTTACTGGCTTTTCCTTCAACATTACACACTTGGATAATCGGAAATTAACGATTCAATCTCCAGAAGGTATGGTGGTAGATCCTGCGAACATGTACAGCGCTTATCGTGAGGGTATGCCAGTACCTAACACTGGTGGTATTGAAAAAGGTGACCTTGTAATAAAGTTCAACGTTGTATTCCCTAAGACAATGAAGCAGAGCTTAATTCCAAATCTGCGCAGTACTCTTGGCTACCCAAATCAGCCAAAATCAGAGGAGGACTCAGAAATGTGTGTCTTGCAAGAGACGAAGATCGATCTTGAAAAGGAAAGCCGCCGTAACGCTTACGATGACGATGGTGATGATAACAGACCTCGGGGACACACTACCACATGCGCACAACAGTAAGGCCCATGAATCCATAGCAGATAGAGTTAGGAACGTAAAATAATTTAAAAGGATATGCGTTTTACACGAATGAGAAGGACTTTTTGTGACAATTTTTTTTTGCCATATTAGATAGATGCGCATTCTTTTAAAATCTGCATAACTCTAAGCTTCAGGGATCGTCCGCGTATTATTATTATTACTATTATTATTATTATTGTTATTACTATTAAGTTTGTAAATACAATATATTTAATCACGTAATTATTATTATCAATATGTTAAGCATTCTCAGTAATAGCAGGGGAAAAGGTACAGTGTAGGGTGACAGAAAGGGGTGAGCAAAGTGTATGCATGCTTCATTCTTTCGTCGTGTGGGAATTGATTGTAAACTCTGGCATGCACGAAATGCTGTATAAGCTAAGCAGTGATATTGTAAGTCTTTTAAATATATAAGTAAGTTATTCCTTAAGCAGAACTGCTTTAAGGTCAGTTGTTGAAAAATTTTTTTCATGTATATTTCAAGTATCATCACTGAGTTTCAGATTGATATTTCGATGTATTTAGCCTATATTTAATTTTCACCCTTTCGCTTCTGCGATCAATTCCAATATTAATAATGTTCAGTACATATAATAACTACACCCGAAAATGGCTTTGCCCTTTCTTATGCATCGTCCACTTGATGGCCCCATATTGGGTGTCTCCAATCGCCTAATCATGCGAAATGGCCGAAAGATCCCACAGTTGGGCCTCGGCACATATCGAATGACTCAAAATGAGGCCGAAACTGCGATTGCTTATGCTATCAGCTGTGGGTTTCGTCATATTGATTGCGCTAAAGTCCACTTGAACCAAAAAGAAATTGGGACTGCGTTACAGAAATGCTTCATAAATAGGCTCGTTAATCGAGAGGATATGTTTATAACGTCCAAGTTGTGGCCTACAGATCAACATCCTGATAATGTAGAATCTGCCTGCCGTGAAACATTAAGAGATCTACAGCTAGACTATTTGGATATGTACCTTATACATTGGCCTCTGTGTTGGAGACATTCCTCCAAGTTTGAGGCAGAAGATGACATATATCCCAAAAATTCAGATGGGTCTCCAGCTTTAGTCAAAAATGTGAGTCTATCGGATACATGGAAATCGATGAGTGAATTAGTAGATAAGGGCATTGTACATTCTATTGGATTATCCAATTGTAGTGCGGCACACCTGAAGGAAATAATGGAGCAGGGCTCGCTTAACGCACCAGTTCTCAATCAAATAGAGTTGCATCCTGCGCTGGTAAACCATCAATTGATTACCTGCCACCGAACTAATGGTCTGCTTACAGCCGCATACTGCCCACTCGGCATGCCAACACAGACCACATCCTCAGAATTTACTCCTCTAACGAATGATAAGACAATTATGAAGCTCGCGGAGCGGTGTGGATTTTCACCTCAACGACTGCTGCTTAATTGGAATTTAGACCGAAACAATGTTGTAATTATCAACTCAAGCAAGAAAGAGCACATTAGATCTAATTCCATGGCAGCAAAATTTGCTCTTAGTGGTCCTGCGCGAGTTGTTTTGGATGGATACCAAGAAGTGGTGGCGAGTTTTCGTGTTATGAATCCAGAAAATTTTATCGAACTCGGGAAACCATTCTTTCTGTAGCTCATAAATATTTCACAAAACACCTAAAAAAGAATATGCTGCTTGGAGATGGTATAGGGGAATATACTTTCGTACCAGCAAAACTCAGGTGATGATGCAGTGCTTTATGTGCAGTATCTTCTAATTGGCTCTCTAGGGTGATGACGGAAAGCAAAACAGACACCATTTAGGTACTTTTCAGTCCAAATATATTTGTGTACACAAATGCAAACCTGTACATTCATTGTTTTTCCTAGTCGTTCCATATTATTCTTTTCTTCATGAATTTATTGATTCTAGCGATTGTTTGAATTAAGGCCATGTGCACAAGAAAATTAGTTCAGAGCAAAGTGACAGATTCACATGAAGTCGCAAAAATGATCTTGAATTGGTTTGAAAAAGAAAATAAACCCGCTACTACACAATCCCTCACAGACGCACTTGGAAGTTGTGCCACAAAAACTCTCATCCAAAAGACATTGGAAAATCTCTCAGAACAGGGAAAACTTCGGACGAAGAACCTAAAGAAGGTTAAGCTTTTTTTCCTCAATATGGATGCATATAACACACGCATCTCTCAATTGGTGGATACAAAAAATGATGTAACTGAATCCATCACTGAAACTGAACATAACACTGAATGCAATGGAGAGAAGAATCGACTAGTCGAGGACATCTTAAGTGTGTCACGATTAATTCAAGAAAAGGAACTACTTCTGATGCAACTGAAGCAAAGCCTTGCCGTGTCTGAGCGTAAACAAAAGCTTTCCGCTGCGTTGGCTGAAGTAGATGGCATGGTAAAGCAGCTTTTAGAGGCAAGAGAGAATGTTCACTTACGTGATGTCGCCTGTTGTAAGGGTGACCACACCAATGATAACGTGCCGCGGATTGTGAGGCGATACCAAAGAGCTCGTCTTCTTTGGCGAGAACGGAAAGAATATGTAGAACGCATAGTGGACGGAGTTATGGGTGACGGATGCTCAGCACGTGAGCTAGCCAATACCTTTGGTATTGTATTGGACACGCAAGCGGGGGTATCTTTATCTCAGTCTGCTGTGAATCTTCATCGAACCTTTCCGAGTATTTGAATAAAATATCACCTTTTCTCGCTAACAGATTTGATTTTTCACTTATTTTTACACAGTTAGATGTTTGCTTTCAGCTTCTATCTATTTCTTTTCTGCTAGTGATTTTTCCCTATTATATTATTACTGCTTCCTGGAAGCTATACAATAAACCTCATATTGTTTAATATCTATAGCTGATTGCTATACATTAGAATAAATTTAAGCATATTTTGACCTTTACTTCAGGATTAAATCAAAAAAATCGTTTCATACCTTTAAAAATAATATATAAATATATAATCAATAGAATGATATTTTTTTTTTAACAACACCATATTAAGTAATACTACTGAAAGTCTGTCATGTTCTGATACTGAGGACTTGCTCCTGAAGTTCTTTTCTTGGTGCTGAGCAGCCTCAAAGCTTGAATTTTTTTAAAATGAAATGGTTTTATTTTGTAGTTACGTTAACTTAACCTTGATAGGGCTATAGGCATACTGGGTTCATTTATTTTAATACTGCACTATGAATTGATATAAAATTGCCAAGCAACACACGGGGTTGTGAGCCAAAAAATCTATGAAAGCATCAGAAAAAGAATCACCACCTTCCAACATTCACTTTTAAAAAGGTACTGAATTACAAGCCAAAGCAAAATATCAAAAATATACTAGGAGTTATCACAGATATTATCGAAAGCTCCTCATTCCTTCTTTCGATTATCATAACGTTAGCAAAAGCAAAACAAAATCCTTATCACCAATATCTACAATTTCATTGGTTCATATCTGACGAATTCATGACTGATCATTCTTTTGTATGTTGCGGCATGGATGGAAGCCACATCTACCAGCTGATATTTCTAGTGATAACATGTTGAATTGAATTGATGATTTCACAACTGTTACGGAAACATATACTTAGCAATATCCTGCTGCGTAGCATATGTATCATCATTTCAGCTTTCTGTTTTCTTTACCAATTCTGAGGCCGCTTACACGCACCATCACTACCATTGATCCTTTTTCCCGTTCATGATAAGCGTTGAATGAAGAACGGAAATATGCCATGTGTTAGGTTACAGGCGCAATTTTTTGTTCCAAGTCTGAGTAAAGAAATTATGAATTCACGAGAGTATATCATTAGATATAGTACTATACCTATAGAATGAAGACTAATTTTCCACAGCAACAACAGCAGGGGCGGAGGTAGTGGCACGACAGTACCAGCTAGCGAAATGGATATTTTTGCTTGCGATGTCCAAATGAAGCAATGAAAATAACTTGAAAACAAATTGTAATTTCTAAGCCACCGGGGAGCCCTTTAATGATCATGTTGAAGAAGGCAATAGTTATTTAGCACTTTTCTATCGTTCCACAAAGGCAAGAACTCTCTGATAACATGTTAATGAGTTCAATAAATCATAGCATTGCAATTTTTTAAAACAAGAAGACAAGGGTCCTAGAATAGCGATAAACAAGTATACTTTAGTAGCTGTTAAGGGATCGGTATCAGATGGATTCTCAGAATTCTTATTCAGCCTATTCCTTGAGAATGCGAATGAATTCTGTGATCCGTATGCTTCAATAATAGAAGGAATTTCTCCACAAAGTGACTACATAAGATTGCCTGAGAAAGGCAGTCGGGTTAAACATTGTTATCCTCCCGTCTAAGCATAGACACTATGTTTGTCGTTTTCAGACAATGGTAATAAATCATGATACTACAATATGATCCTGATCAAAAGGCTAGGACTGACATTATCTTTTTTGATTGACTCTTCTCAAAGGATGGATTGCAATCACTGTTGATACGAGTGCTGGGTCACATATCAGATTCCACTGCAGTCTTGCTATAGGGCATGAAGCTCTCAGAAGCCCTTGTCGATTTTCACTGTGAAAGACTTCTCATAGAGTATGACAACAAGGTACTATACACGTCTTCAGAATCGTATGAAGACAAATAATTTTTATAATAATATTATTTTTTTGTGGTGTATTTATTGTCCTTTAATTGCCAAAATGATACCGACACTATCTACAATTTAAATGCAAGTTGATGAGCAGTGTATGCAATTATAAAGAAAAATAATTTCTAAAGGAACAGTCTCAGCGAAAAGTAGTAAATTGCCTTTATTGCTAATTTTGACCTTTACTTTTACGTTTTCATGTGTCATTTGGATTTGGCAATCTATGTCCTACCTTTTTAAGCATCTTTGAATTGCACAGAAACGTATAGGGAAAAGTAGTAAGATGTCCTGGGATGTAAACGGCAAAGTAGGTGTTATTACTGGCGCATCATGTTCTCTTGGAAGGGAAATAGTTAGTCGTCTTGCTTTGAAGCACAACATGAAACTTGCCTGTGTATCGCGAAATCCATTTGTAACACCGCTGCCAGTAAATTGTATGGCATTCCGAGCTGATATAACTCAGAGCAATGATTGTAACAGCCTTTTTAAATCTATACAAGAACAGCTTGGAAACGTATCAGTAGTTGTAAATTGCGCCGGTATTACTCTAAACAAACTTTTTATTCGTAATACTGACAGCGATTATGACCTCGTCATCAGAACGAATCTAATAGGTAGCCTTAACGTGACGCGAGCTGCGCTACGTTACGGGGGCTTACTCAAAATGCAGGATTGTAGCGTTCTTTTTGTGGGATCTGTAGTTGGCGTGACTGGAAACGAAGGCCAAGTATTGTATAGTGCCTCCAAAGCCGCACTCCACGGGGCTGTCAAATCATTAGGAAGGGAATACGGTTCCAAGAACATTCGGTTTAACGTGGTTGCGCCAGGGCTACTGGAGGGTGAAGGAATGAGTCGTACACTGACGGAGGCGCAGTGTGAGGCGTGGCGCAGAGCCTCCCCTTTAGGACGACTGGCAACGGTTGGTGAAGTGTCGGATGTTGTGGTCGGCACCATATTGTCACCTTACATTACAGGGCAAACAATTATAGTGGATGGTGGTATCTCTCTATAATAGTGATATTAGGAGTCTTAAGATATACTATAACAGAAAAATAAATTTAGGAGGATTAGTTCGATATTTTACGTGAAGAAAATGCCTAGAACAACTGAGTTATCATTTTACTACCCAATTGCTTATTAGTTAAACCTTTTCAATGGATTATTTTTCATGAGCCTAGCGGAAATCTGAGAGCGGATTAAGCAATGTTCATATGCCCACCGGAGTCAAATACGTGATATCTCAGACCAACTACAAGTTATCACGGTTTTCTATGTGCACAAATATGTTCCCCTTTATTCAAGCAAAAAAGGGACTACCATCCTTATATGTAAATTGTCCTTTATCAGTCCGAATTCCATTCTAGATGATTTCTGTAGTATGTTAAGTTGACATGATACCAATTCAATTTAATGATTCTATTGAAAGGTATTACACTTTTTTTCTTTGTGCAACAATTAATTCCAAGAGGCCATGATAATGCTTCAAGCGCACGTAAGCATTATACTCTAACTAATAAATGAGGTTTATAGTGTGAAGCAGCCAAAAATGTTTCCATGCTCCAAACCAAGAACATATTCTTATTTAAGATATAGGAATAAGTGACAGCCAAACACAACATAAGAGTTAAGTTGCACTACACGCGTTGCGAGATCATTCCGTTGAAGAGGAGTACTTTTTAACTGGGCAAAGGAACTACAAGACAATAACGAACTCATAGTTACTTTTCCGAAGGGTGGTGCTCCTTAGTAACAATTTAGTGATTTTCACTGAAGTATTATGTAGTGTGTGGAGCAGTATTAGCACACTGCCAATATGCCTGTTGGTGAATAGAGTACTAAAGAATATGTAGTAGAAATTTCAAGGTATTGAGACGACATTTATTTTTCGGAATAACATGATCTGTCATGCAAGAGGGTTTTCACTATGCTCAGCGACGTTGTCTGTTTTATAGCTTGCTATCCAGAAACCTACATGATTACGCAGAATTGTGCTGTGGCTCCGATATGATGTGTGTAAAGCTCAAATCTAATAGAAACTAACACATTTCACAACTAAACTAAATATAGTGTATCACGCATATTTCAGCATTAATACGCGTTTCTAATGCTTACTACGCCCAATTAGTGTTAGTTTTTCCTTTTTTCCTTGTTGCTGGAAAGGAAACAACGATTTTCCATTCTAATATATCGTGATTCATGAGGTGCTAATGAAGTTTATAGACAAATACGTAAAAGATCAAAGCCCATTTGGGTACGGCACCGGTGGAAAAATTTTCCGATGCATAAATAAAGAATCTAATGAGATTTGTGTAGTAAAGACATATGACAAGACCCGACTGAGCGAACGGCGCATAGAGTTGTGCCTAGAGGAGGCACGCATTGGCCTAAGCCTTCCTGTGCATCCTAACTTGGTGCATGTGCTTGATGTGTATGATGAAGCAGATGCAGTTATGATTGTAATGGAGTATATTCCAGGTGGAACACTATATCAGCATCAGATTGAGGTTGGGTCTATCCGAGAGGTGTACGCAGCCCGTACGTTGCAACATATACTGCAGGGTTTGGCAGTCCTGCATGGTATGGGTATTATGCATCGTGATATTAAACTTGAAAATATATTTTTACGTTCAAAGACAGGACCACAAAGCCTTGTGGATAGGGTGCCTGCGATTGGGGATTATGGATTAGCCACACGTGAAATACCAAATAGTCAATGCGTAGGCTCACCACAGTACTGTGCTCCTGAGATTGCTCTCATTGGCTTGCAGGAACACCGCATCACATACAATCAACCACTGTACAACGAGAAATGTGACATATGGTCAGTGGGAGTGGTAGCATTTGTGATGCTTACAGGACTGCTGCCATTCGATGGTCCTACGCCGACGAAAGTGTTTTCCGAAGTACTAAAGAATATGATTCCTTTCCAGCATCTTTCTTGTAGAAGCATGAGTCTACAAGCTAAACATTTCATCCTAAAGCTTACAAATTCAAATCCATCTAAACGTCCATCTGCCAAGGAAGCACTTCGAGACACATGGCTGACTTCATGTTGCTAAAAATACTAATTGGTGATGAAAGTATTTAAAAACTTCCCAAAGAGTGTGGTTTTACCCCACTAAAAAATATTTTTTAGATAATAATAGTGACGAGGATTAACTTATGCAGTACACTGAAATACAACAACTTGCACTGACGTATTGAGGGGTATTGTTCAAACGCTTCTTTAGAATGTTTCGTCATGTTACATTACACATGCAGATACATAAATACTCTCACATTGGCAACTCATTCCTGAAGTACGTAAATATGGATGTCAATAATTCATAAGTATACGTATAACGGGGAAATAAAAAGGCCTATTTTTGCCGGAAGTCTCATGCAAGAGGTAGTTAAGTATTAAAATCGAAACTCACGAATTGTCATTGGACACTTAAAAACGAAGATGCGCAAACTTTGGCGAACAAAGCCCTTTCAAATTTTCCTGTGTGTGTGGATACTATAATGGCTGCTAATTAAAAGACTTAGCAGGGCAAATTCTAGTTATTTTTTAGAATACAATATCATTAGCTAGTTTGTAACAAATGCCGTGTTGTGTTCTGAAGTTTTACAGCTTTTAACAGTCAAGCCCTTACAAACTCATTAATAAGGTTAATACAATCCTATTTGGTTATGTATGAGCGGAATTCAATCGATTTCGAGCTATTACCTACCGGAGGTAATAACTCGTTTGCAATCTTGAGGGAGTATCACATGATCTACGTATTGCCTGATATTAGTGAAGATTACATATATAATCTACCGCATGCTTAATAGAGTTTTATCCTAATATGCTCTAATTATTGTCTTAAATTTCGAAATACGATAGTAAATTTTAACTCCATTAGGGTAAAAAGTAAAAAGGGACATTAGTTAAATATCATATAAAGCATAATATTGCTGATTGTTCCTTTTCCGCCATTGACTCACATAAATGATGCTGTGTGCGATATCCAATCGTGTCCCACAGAATCCTGTTATTACTAAGCAGGGTGGATGCCTATTTGAGCGTAGCTTAATTGAGAAATATATTGATGAGTACAGTCGATGTCCTGTTACAGGCGAGCCCCTTACTCGCGAGGATCTTTTGCCTGTGCGTGGGGGAACTGCAGGGAGCGGAGGGGGCACGCCACAGATTCTCGGTGCATGCTCTGTTCTAGAGCTACTAGAGCGTCTGCGTATTGAATGGGATGCAGTCATGCTTGAACAGTACTCTTTCCGTCTAAAACTAACGCAGATGGAACAGGAGCTGGCGCATGCATTGCAGCAATATGAAGCTGCTTGTCGAGTTATCGCTACTCTTACGATGGAATGCGATGAGCTACGTCAAGAAAGGCAACGTCATTTAAATGGAAATGATGAAAACAATAAAAATAAGGAAAAGGCTGTGGTCATACCTTCTCCGGTACTCTCATTAATCGATAATCAAGAGGCAATGCAGCGTAAAAAACGCAAGCAGCGAAAACAGAGTCCATTAGATTTACCTAGTCAGCTGGCGGATTCTTTTGTTGAGACTTCTCAAGTCAAGGTCATTCCAAACAACACAGGAAGTGCCCTTTGTTTATCCATCGCGAAGGATTTGTTGTACACTGCTGGGACTACAAACTTAGAAATTTTACAATATGACATGACAAAAAAGTGCGTATTAGCCGCTGGTGCGGGCCATCATAAGCACGTGCACACTATCACCACAGTCAATGAGGGAACTCATATTATCTCAGCCTCTGAAGATCACACAGTGAAGATTTGGGGATCAGAGCCTGCTCAACTGACCTGTGAGGGGACGCTACGCTATGCGAATGGGGCATCGGCTCTTAGTCGTCGCCTTATTGGTGAGACGTATGCGTTGGTAGGCAGCCCAGATGGATCTTTATATATTTCAAATATTGTAGTTGGCGAGCATGCGGTGGTATCAACAAAGGCAAGGGGTAGTAGTATCACATGCGCCGAGCTTCATCCCTATGCTTCTTTGGCTGCAATTGGCACAGAAAATGGTGAGCTCGTATTATGGAACGTGAAGCTAGCTGCCCCGGACACGATTCTCTCCCTCAACACAGACGCCTCAGCCCATGCCATTAGAGGAAGATGTTATCCCAATAGTATAGATTTACACCCAGACTGTGTGACACTTGCAACTGGTCTAAGCGATGGTCGTGTGTTGCTATGGGACTTACGTAAGATCGATGAACCTGTGGCTGAAATCATGGCAACTAATGATACTTCAGGCAACTTAATATCTTCACCAGCATCAGTAGCATTTGAGGAAAGCAGTGGTGCTTACTTGGCGGTCGGAATTCGTGATCTGAAGCTGTACTGCACGACGAAACTTCTAGAATGCACTCCTTTCGCAGAGTGTGTTCTAGATACACTGAGTACCGACCATAGCGAGGTAAGTGGAGTGTGTTGGCCGAGAAGCTCCGTTATGGCAGTGAGTTGCATGGACGGTGTGGTACGGATCTTCAACACATAGTTGTATCTTCCATGGCTGTGCCGTGATGGGGTAAATCTTTTGTCTCTTTTACTCCAATATTGCGTCATGGTGTTAAGTTAATATAGATATTAAGGATAAAATTTAGCCAAGGGCCGAAATCAATCCACAAATGGTGATGGATTTAGATTTGGGATTTCTTTCCATTCACACTATGTATGTACGACATTTATCATGTCAGGGACTGTCTGGATAGTCACTTCCAAAAATTTCTACGTCATGAATGCTACTCTAGTAATTCTTATTCGTTGATTCTTATCTGAAAGTGTTTGTAAATGCAAGTATTCAATATTTTATAGTCCTATTCATGTGCTTTGAAGAAGGTATAGATCAAGATGCTCATGCTGGAACGTTTTTCATAGGCAGCGGCAAATTTTCAGTATACGATGAGATGTCTAGACAGCTACGTAGAATGGGCTGGAAGTGCGTGAAGAAGTCGCAGCTTGCGAGTTGTGACTTAATTTTAGGTGATCGCTTTACCATTCCATACCACCTTCTCCGTTGTGAATCGCTCTCGGCACATTCATTTTTCCACGGAACTCGCTGGATCAATTATTTTCAGGGCTCTCATAAAATTACCCTGAAAGCTTCCATGACCGAGATTCTTCGTCAGGCAGACACAACACACAGTGAATGGTTGCCAACATCATTTGTGCTGGGTGGAGACACAGAAAAAGTGTGTGATGAGCGTGCGCTATTTGTGGATACTGCAATCCGTGACCCATCCACTCTATGGATTATTAAACCAAGCAGTGGTGGTAAAGGCCAGGATATCGTCTTGATTCGCAGTACCGAAGTGGTGAAGTTCGTAGAGGCATTGAAGCCTGCTGGCAAGCGTCGGTATGTTGCACAGTTGTATGTTGATAGACCTTTATTGGTTTCACAGCATCGCAAATTCGATATACGGGTGTGGGTTCTGTTGATAAGTCCCAATTATACCATATTTACTTTTTCTAAGGGATGTTGCCGAACTGCGAGTAGTGCTTTTAATTTGTCAGACCTCACCGATGTGACTTCTCATCTTACAAATCATTGTCTTCAGGATGGTCATTTAGATGATGGAGAGTATGAAGAGAGCAATGAGATATGCTTTGACAAAATAGAATTGTATGCTAAGAAAGAAATGAATGTAGAATCACTACTAGGGTGCATACTACCTCAAATGTCCAATATTATTGTTCGTTCTCTTCTAGCAGTGAAAGAGCAGCTTGAGGTGCCTGAAAATGAGCCATTTCGCTGCTTTCAACTCCTAGGATACGATTTTATAGTTGATGTTAACTTTAGAGTTTGGCTACTAGAAATCAATGGATCACCTGGAGTAGCCGAGCGATATCTTGAGGAGTTGGTGCAAAAAATGCAGGGTGTGCTGACCCGCACTAAGTCGGCGGCATATCCTGAGCCTTCCATATGGGATGTCAACAAGGCAGAATTTGTTGAGCTTTGGCGTGAAGGTTATCCACTTCCTGATGGGTTGATCCTTTAACTAAAGGGGGTGAAAATAGTTTAGGTACGTGATGTTGCATAATTTTTTTAAAATTATTTATAGGAACTTCATTTCCGTTCATGTATTCTGTCCTCTTCCTTTTGCACATTCTTCGCATGTAGTTTCTATTTTTCGAAGTTTATTTCCATACTGTTAGATAAACATTAGATGTCAGAAAACACTGAGCGCACACCTGAAGTAGGCATTACTTCAAAGAAAGAGCACATGAGCACTAAGAATGGAGAAAACCTACTACAGCCTCTAGTTGATGAAAATGAAAAGCCGAAAGTAATTATGTCGCGTGCACAGCGCCGAAAGCTCAAGAAGTCCCCTGTAGTAGTCACAGCCCAAATGAGGGAACAAGCACGTGAGGAAAAGCGTGAGCTACGCAAGTACTTGCGCATGATTAAGTCGAACGGAGCCCGGCGTAAGGTATCGAGGCTAGCTGAAAAGCGTAGGCGTGAGGTAGATGACAATGAGGAAGCAATTAATGCGCTCGACTTCGATCATAGGCCGCTCAAGAAGGGAAGGCGCCTTGAGTAGGCAAAAAGCAGGATTTCATATACATGTTAATCGAGATACAAAATAAACGATTAATATATTTGAAATTTATAACTGTATTCTGTTTAGAAGCATTCTATTTAAAGTTATAGGTGGCTTGCTTCTATTAATTAAAGTTGAACATATAGATGTGTAGATAATAGTTTTATCATTTTTGGAAAAAACCCTTCGAGCTATTTATACTACCTTCGATATCTTGCATTATACCTTTTTTGTAGCCTTTTTAAGGATACCGAAACACTTCAGCTACTATAGGTGTGTAGGTTATATTGGATTTTCTCGTTCAGGTTTTTAGGTGTGTATAGTTCTCAGTATTTTTCAAAAATTGAGTATTGTTTTCTTAGAAAGTATCCAGAAGTGATACTTCCAACCAACAGCACAATACAAAAATACATTTGGCCAGATGAGCTTCAGACAACTTGCATCCTCTAAACATGTGATACGTGGAGAGTTCTCGAGAAATGATTTGGGCAAAAATGAAGAGGAAACCACAAGGTACTTTGTAAATCACACACAACAAGAGGCCGATAAAGCGCCGATGTACAAACCCTTAACACGGAAGCAATACAACCCAACGACTATTGAGCCTGCTGGGGCTGCAGAGAGCAATCTCTATCCCTTACTCATCCCACGGGAACCTAGTAGAGTCGCAAGTAAATCTCACATCGAAGTTTGTCACAGGATTGCTGCTTGCAAGAAAACTATAAAAGTGCCAAACTCACTGCAGAAACTTCTTCTAAGGAAGGAGAAAGGAAGGGAAAAGGATGACACTGGAGTTAGGCGGATTCTGCAGCACGAAAGTGTGGACAGAATTTATAGCAAGCCCATCAAGAACTCTACTCTTTCTTCCCTAGGCCCGTGTTTCATTGAGCGGGTAGGGGCGGCGTTTCATCCACTGTCTAACGTCAGAACTGCTTACCAGGATAGCGAGCTCTGTAAGCGGTTCACATCTTCTGGAAACAGAACCGTGATACAGCAGTCGCGAGACGACATTTTTATTCTATCCGATGGTGATTTGATCAAGAGCATAGAAAATTACTTTATGTTAGATCAATTCGATAACGATTTCAATGATACTAAAGCACCGCAGGAGTGGGTGAAGATCGGCGGGGAGGCAGGTACCCCAGCTCTCTCACGCTACTACACCAGCATGACAAAATCTACGACGTGGGAGGCATGCCATGTATTAAGCTATAACGAAGACACACAGTGTTTCTTAGTGCAGTGGGGAAAAGGGAAAACGAAGTGGACTCGTAGGCTAAACATCATTTTTGATGGCGAAGATGTAGACGCGTGGCAACAGCGAGTGGAAGACGCTCGCAACCGGAGACAGGAAGTAAAAAATGCACTCTACCAACGTCTTTATCTCGAAGCCATCAGTAATGCAGCCGTCACCCCCTTTGATCAGGACCAAATGGACTGCATTATTACTAAAGTAGCACAAATGTTTCCTGTTCAGTTTATCCACATCATTAATCATTCTGCAGACGAGGTGGAGATGACATACTACACTGCTCTGAAAAGGGTGTTGTACCTCTACAATCTACTCAGTATGTCATGGCAGGAACGGTTAAAAATAGCAGATCTTCCACCACTAAAAGCTATTCCTGAACCATCGTTCCGTAATCTCAAGGGTACCATCGATGTTCCATACTACAGTTTCGAGGCAGCACGTGCTAGACTTACAGAAAACTTATTTCAGGTTCACCCTCTTCTGCGCGACACATTATACTCAATCCACAACCTTTGGAAAGATTATGAAAAACGTACCCTGTGTTTGGCTTCCTTAGATAGGTTTGATAAAACACCTATCCAACTTCAGCATTTTATGCAGCATCAAGCACAAGAGGGAGCTGCGATATCGGAAAAGCTCCGTGGGGAGTGGGTCTCGGCGGTGCTATCCATTATCCAGAGCAATCTCGATCCGCACTTCAACTTTTACACTGATAACCTCGAGGAGTATGAGTCCAGTCGTATCTGCCGGTTTATCTCTCTGGTGAACAAGATAATGACAACCCAACTGCGTGGTCTCCTTATGCAGTCGCTGGAAAGCTTTTCGGGATTTATTGAGAGCTACCGTGTTGAGTATACTGAGAACGACTCAACCATGAACTGTTTGTTTGAAAGCAGCGCTGAAAACGAGAAGTGGAAGGTACGTTACGCTGAGCTCGCCGCTAAGCGGAAGGGTGAAGAGGGTCAGGTGCATGCCCCAGAGGTGACTAAGAATACAAAAAAGAAATTCGTTGCCACTGCTTCAGGCGGTACTGGGACAGCTCACGGGAAGAAAAACGAGGACGCACGAAACCTGCCCTTCGCATGGTGTGCCATTTCAGAGCAAAATTATATGCCGTGCACGAAGCGTGTGATGAAGCTAACCACAATGGTGAATGATCTTCGGCCTCTATTTGCCGTTAAACTAGTCGAGCATGATGGCGCGGTAGTGTTTCAGCCTCTTCTTGAGGAAGTGGTAAATGGTGTCATGCAAGTATTTGAGAACTGCTTTGAGTACTGTGGTTTCATTGATGCTATAGGAGATCAGCTTTTGCCACTGCTTCCACTACAATCGGCGTATTTGAAACCCTTGGTAATGGGGAAGGACAAGGAACCGTCTGTTTGTGCAGCTAGAAAGTTACTTCGCCAAGTATTGGAGGAAAATTTGGAAGCGCCACTTCAACTTCAACAAATGTATAGTGAATTCGATTATATTTTGAAGGCCAATTTGAAGGATGTTATGGAAGATGCGATCACATTTACCCTTTCCTTGGATGAATTCGAACTTGTTTTCGAGCGCCTTACGCGTGACTTGGGGCGCATCGCAAAGCATACTTCCAATAATGTGAAGTATGAGCTATTTGCGGTGAGTTGTCAGGAAATTAAAAAGGTATTAACACGCAAGGCCAATAGTATTTTGGTTAGCCTTATGGATCTCCTTTCCAAGCGTCTTATGGAATGTTGTACTGATGTTATTCGACGCTATGAGGAGATGTACGCAAAAATATCTGTCTATCCCACCACCCCAGAAGAATTACAGGAACTACGGGTCTACTTGGATGGCGTTGCTAAGCGCGGCGAAGATATCGGAAAAGATTTTGAATGGATCACAAAAGGAAACGAGTTGTTGCTGCAGTTCTGTTATCTAGTCCCAGAAGATAGCTTCAATATGTATTGGGTGGCAGCTGAGTGGCCAAAAAAGCTCCAAGATCTCGTGGAGGAGCGCACCTTCCAATGCAAAGAATATCGTGCCATTTTTATACAGAATCTACGTGATAACTGTGAGCGACTTGCATATGACATTATGCAACTAAGTGAGGCAGTGGATAGTTTCGCACACTTCGGGGATTATGCTCGCGCAGAGGAGTTCTACGAACGCTCGAAGGAGATTGAGGCACTGATCCATACGTACCAAGATCAGGTGATACTCTACAATAGCCACGAGGAACTCTTTGGCTTGGCCACGTCACAATACACACAACTTAAGGATGCTAAAGCTCAATTTGAACCCTGCTCTCTTCTCTGGAAAGTAGCCACTCTCTTTAATGCAGAGAGTGAGCGCTGGCTCCAAACGCGGCTCTCCGCCCTAAATCCAGTTGACGTGGATCAAAAAGTTTCCGATTGGAGCAAGACAATTGCTATTATATCGAAAAAAATGAAGGAAGCGGAACCGAAGGAAGCCCTTAAACATATCAAGGTGAATATTGAACGCTTTAAGCCAAATATACCACTTCTTTATGCATTGCACAGCAACTTGCAAGCGACGCATTGGAAAGCTATTTATCAACAGTGTGGTATTGCGAAGGAAAAACAAGGCTTTGGCCCCGGTGGTACTGACATGAATGATCAGCGTCCCCTTGGAGACTTCCTAAAGTTGGGTCTGCTTGAATACCTTCCACAAATTGAAAATATTGCGACCATGGCGCGTAAGACTCATGAAATAGAAACGGATCTTATGTCAATGGAGAATGAGTGGAAGAAGATACTTTTTGAAATGGAGCCATACCAAAGCACGTATAAACTCAAGGCAAATGATGCTATGCAACTCACACTAGATGAGCATATACTCAAAACACAATCTATGCTAGGTAAACCCATCGTCCGCCAGGCCCCTGCCCTGCAGGCCCGCGTATCTCAGTGGGCAAAGCAGTTCGACAATATCCAGTGCACAATGGATGAGTGGTTCCGATGCCAAAATATATGGTCTTATTTGGAGCCTATTTTCTCATCAGCTGACATCTCTCGTAGTTTACCTAATGAAAAACAGCTCTTCATGGAAATCGACGACATCTGGAAAGAGATCATGGAACACACTCGTACCGTACCCCAAGTCCTCACCCGTTGTCAAGACGAAACTCTCTTAAAAACCTTTTCAGAGGCTAATAATACTTTGGAAGCGGTGATGCGGAAGCTTCAGCAATTCTTAGAAACAAAGCGAATGGCTTTTCCACGGTTTTACTTCATCTCTAACGAAGAATTGCTACAAATTTTATCAGATAGCAGGGATCCTTTTCTTGTACAGCCGTACCTGTGTAAGTGCTTTGAAGGCATTAAACGGATCCAATTTTCTGATAACCAGGACATTGTTGGGATGGAATCATCGGAAGGAGAAAAAGTTCCACTGGTTCAGAAAGTCAACCCCGGAGACCATGGAAATCAGGTTGAATTGTGGCTGCAGATGGTGGAAAACTCAATGAAAGCTTCTATTCGCGAGCAGTTGCGTCAAGCCATTGGCGATTACACAATGCAAAAGCGCGTGGATTTCGTCCGGGCGTGGCCAGGGCAAGTGGTGATTGCCATTTGTTCTCTCTTCTGGACAATGGAAGCGACGCGTGCATTGCAAGAAGAAGGAACTATCGGGTTATCATCCTTTTACGAAAAATGCACCAATCAGCTGGACGAATTGATCATATTGGTGCGAGATAAAAGTATTCGACCTGTGGAACGATGCACCCTAGAGGCACTAGTTGTGATTGAAGTCCATTCCAAAGACATCATCGGTATGCTCTGCGAGAAAGGTGTTGATAATCTGAACAGCTTCGATTGGATCGCGCAATTGCACTACTATTGGATCGACGATCATCTCACGGTCCAACAAATCAACGCCTCCTTTCGCTACGGTTATGAGTACCTTGGGAACACGGGGCGGCTTGTTATCACACCACTAACGGATCGCTGCTATCGGACACTGCTAGGTGCGCTGCACCTCAATTACGGTGGAGCTCCTGAGGGTCCTGCTGGCACAGGAAAGACTGAGACTACCAAGGATTTGGCCAAGGCGCTGGGGAAATACTGCGTTGTCTATAATTGCTCGGATCAGATTTCCGCCAAAGATATGGTCAAGCTCTTCAAGGGTCTAACCCAAGCCGGTGCTTGGGGTTGCTTTGACGAGTTTAATCGGATTGAGATCCAGGTGCTTTCAGTTATTGCTCAGCAGGTTGCCACAATCCAGGATGCAATCATTCAAAAACAGACTGAGTTCATTTTTGATGGGGCTCAGATCCGTCTTGACCCCGGTTGTGCTATTTTTATGACTATGAACCCTGGCTATGCAGGACGCGCTGAGCTCCCAGATAACTTGAAGGCCCTCTTCCGTCCAGTCGCGATGATGGTACCCAACTACGCAATGATCGGTGAAATCCAGCTCTATTCATACGGTTTTCTACACGGTAAGGTGCTTTCTGAAAAGATTGTGGCTACTTACCGCCTTTGCTCCGAGCAGCTTTCCTCACAGGACCATTATGACTACGGTATGCGTGCGGTGAAGGCTGTTCTCACGGCGGCAGGTCGCCTGAAGCGTTCTTTCCCTGACGAGGATGAGATGATTCTTACGTTACGCTCTATTCAAGATGTCAACCTTCCCAAGTTTCTTTCTCAGGATGTGGAATTGTTTAAAGGCATCGTGTCTGATTTGTTTCCTGATGTGAAGCTTCCAGATCCTGACTACATCGACATGCATAGGGCCCTTCAGACTACGTGTAGACGCAAGAATATACAACTCACGAGCTATTTTGAAGAGAAGATTAGGCAAACTTATGAGATGATTTGTGTGCGACATGGTATGATGATTGTGGGCTACTCTTATGGTGGTAAGACTCAGGTCCTTGAATGTCTTTCAGAGGGTCTCACAGAGATGGAAGCATCAGGCAAGGAGTTGCGAACACGAATGGTTACGATAAACCCCAAGTCAATTACTATGTCCCAGTTATATGGCAAGGTCGAGCAGTCGGGTGAGTGGACTGACGGCGTGCTTTCCAATCGTTTCCGCCAGCTTGCTCAGGATGTATCGTCGCTCCGTAAGTGGTTGGTTCTAGATGGCCCCGTTGATGCAGTTTGGATTGAAAATATGAACACTGTACTAGATGATAACAAAAAGCTTTGTTTACAGAACGGTGACATTGTTCCCATGTCAAAAATGATGAATCTTGTGTTTGAAGTTCAGGACCTAGCTCATGCGTCACCAGCTACGGTCTCACGCTGTGGAATGGTATATGTTGAGCCTCGGTCGCTGGGATGGAGTTGTCTGATGGATTCTTTTATGAATACAGTACCTGATTACGTGGCGTCGAATGAAACGCTGATGAGCTGTATCCGGCATCTCACGGATGCATTTATGCAAGATACTCTGGATTTTGTGCACAAATACGCCACAACAATCATCCCTCAATCTGGAAACACCGCTGTTTCCAGCTTTATCAAACTGTTTGATTCCTTTTTGCAATCGTTCGATGTGACTCAGGTGGAGGAAAAGGCCAAAGAACCGCGACTTATGCTCATGCGTGTCGAAGGATGGTTTCTCTTCTCGTTGGTGTGGTCAGTTGGTGGCTGCCTTTTGAGTGAGGATCGTCAAAGGTTCAGTGACCTGCTCCACGGGTTAATAGAGGAAAAGTCGTCCCAGTACAAGTTTTCAATAACCCTGTTCGAAAAGAACATTTCGTTTTACGATATGAAGCTCGAAGATGGAGATGAAGTAAAGTTTGTTGATTGGTTAACGATCGTTCCTGAGCTGGTCATCTCGAAGGAAACTGAGTATCAAGACATCATCGTGCCGACTAGTGAAATCGCAAAGTACACGTTTCTGATGCAGCGTATGATTTCAAACCTCCATCCCGCTCTTCTAGTTGGTGACACAGGCACTGGAAAGACAATTATGATGAAATCGTTGTTAAAGAGTCTTCCAGGTGACTCATACTCTCTCAATATGATTCAGCTATCTGCGCAAACTTCATCCAGTTATTTGCAGCGGCTTATCGACAATAGCTGCGAGAAACGTCGAAAGGGCTACTATGGTCCACCCATCAACAAGAAGATGCTCGTTTTCATTGATGATGTCAACTTACCAAAGCTTGAGGAGTACGGCGCGCAGCCACCTATCGAATTACTTCGGCAGTACTTGGACCATGGCGCATGGTACACTCACAGCAAGGATAGTATCGAGTTACGACATCTGGTGGATTTGCTCTTGCTTTGTGCCATGGGCCCCGCAGGGGGTGGCCGAAATCCTATCACACCGCGCTTCACAAGACATTTTAATACGTTTAGCATCCCAGCATTTTACAATCTAACTTTAAAAAAGATCTTCAGTTGCTTGGCCGAATGGATTCTCTCGCGTGGCTTTTCTTCATCTCTTCGTAGTCAGTCCGGTGCTTTAGTAGGAGCAACGGTGGAGCTTTACGAAACGTTACGTGATAAACTAAAACCTTCGCCAGAAAAGTCACATTATACGTTCAACTTGCGAGATGTGAGGAAAGTTTTTCAAGGTATTGATATGGTATTTGCTCCGCTTGTTACAAATGAAATAAAGCTAGCAGAGTTATGGGTTCACGAGGTGTCGCGCGCTTTTGCCGATCGTTTTACAGAAAACGAAGATAATATTTGGTTCGATAAGGAAATGGCTAGAATATGCAACAAGCACTTCAAGCTTACCATATCAACCTCCTCAGAAGACCCACTGATTTTTTCCACAATCATGAACGATGAGGGTAGGTACGAAAAGGTATCGAGTTTGGAGGAGGCCCGTCGTACACTGGAGCTGAAGGTTAATGCGTTCAACTCGCAGTCCCGTGCTGGAGGTCTCAACCTTGTTGTGTTTAACTATGTTCTTGAGCATGTGACGCGTATTTGTCGTGTCCTTAAGCAGCCTGGTGGGAACCTCCTGCTGATTGGTGTAGGCGGCAGTGGTCGGCGCAGCTGTACCCGGCTGGCGGCTTACATTCAGGAGTGTGATTATGCCACCATTAGCATGGCCAAGGAATATAGTTATAGTGACTTTTTAGATGATATTCGACAACTACTTTTGAAGGCTGGCCAGAAGGGGTATTCCACTGTGTTTGTTCTGTCTGATTCTCAGATTACTTCAGAGACGTTTCTAGAAGACATCTGCAGTTTACTTAACACAGGTGAGGTCCCTGGGCTATGGAACAATAAGCAGGACAAGGATACATATGAAAATGCGGTGGCTTCGTTACGTGACTTAGGGAAGAGTTTAGGCCGACCAGACACTACTGATGCACTCCAGAATCTTTTTGTAGAGCGTTGTCAAAAGCACCTTCACATTGTTCTATGCTTTTCTCCTCTTGGAAACGTACTACGAGATCGGCTACGTAAATTCCCCTCATTAGTCAACTGCACAACGATTGACTGGTTTCGTGATTGGCCAGAAGAAGGGCTTCGCTCTGTGGCAGA
>AIHY01000523.1:0-14649 GCA_000331125.1 Phytomonas serpens 9T
GGTTGTGGGCCACCCACAGGGGGCCCCGCCCGCCGCGATGGCCGTGCGTGCGCCCGATGGGACCCTCCTGGAGCTCCTCCCGGAGCAGCGGTGGGAGCCCTTCGAGGTGCTCTTCGGGCCCGAGGAGGGGGGTCCGGAGAGGAATGTGGCGCGGCTGCTGCTCGCCTGCAGCCGGGGGTTGGACCCGGAGTGGAGGCTGCAGACCGTTCACCACGTCCTCGGGGGTGGGGGGAGTCTGGTGCCCGGTTTCCGTGAGCGGGTTTTGCATGAGACGAAGTCGGTGGAGCCTTCCTACTATAGATACGAGCGGGACAACGCCTTTACGGTGGCCAATTCGGTCGAAGGGGCTTGGGTGGGGAATTCCATCGCGGCGGCAAGCACCTCCTTCGAATCACTCTGGATCTCCAAGCCGGAGTGGGACGAGGAAGGCGAGTCGTGTCTTTACAGAAAGCTCTTCTACTAAAATGATGCCACACAGGAACCAAGGCAGAAGAATGGGGAAATGCGACTGAGAATAAACAATAAAGGAAGATAATTTTTATATGGGATGTAAGCAGACGATATCGATCATGAAAATCGCTTATCTTCGCCACTAATTTTATCTCTATTTCCCTCGTTTGGCTTAGCGATTGACGCATTTAATAAATGAAAGAGGTGCATAGGCTTTGCTTGGCCGGAATGGTGTAATGCCTTTCTTCCTCTTTTTGCCATGGATAAATAATCACAACTCTATTGACTGCTCGAAAAAAAGGGTGCGTTTAAGGTGCTTCTCACCACCCCACAATTGTTGGTCCCGTTTTAGACTTTTTGGCGACATTTACGCAAATAGAGTTTACTCTTTTCCCACGACATTTTATGGTTGATGTTTACATTCTTCTCCCTCCTTTTTCTCTATCTCACTTTTCCCCCCGGATTGATATCAGAACAATTGTGTCGTATATATGCAGTATTTTTAATATTCGTTCATTAGTTTGCCCCTCAGTAGTTGGTGGATCATAAGCAAGAGATGTCGATATTCCATATTGGTAGGCCGAAGATCAGTGTAGCTTCTAGGAATCGGGAGCGGTGCATTGCTATGCTACGGGAAAATTTGCCAGACCCCTCAAAGGCACTCCTTTCGCAAGGGGTTCTGTCTGGTAGAGGTTATCGACGACAACGTCTACTAGAAGTAAAGCACGAGTTAGACCTTCCGCACGAATGGATACCATCTGCGTCGCGAGCTCTCCAAAAAGCTTTCCACGGGCTTATGCAGGACAGTATTTTTGAGGAAACTGACTATTTCTTGTGCGCTCTTTTGCATCCCACCTTCATCCCGCAGCGCCACCCACGTGCAGCAGAGCTCCGGCGTCTCGTAGCGATGCCTACTGAGCTCTCATTTTGTGGTATGAGCAGCTTGCAACTTATCCGGCAGACGCTAGAGCTCCACAAACGGGACATGGAAAGCACGCCTTCCGATCTTGGCCTGAGCGGTGATGATGATGCCCCTTCTAATGGCCAAAAGAAGTCGCCCTCCGCCTCTTTTCTCACAACCCCTACACGTTACTTAACGGTGGATAAGTTGGAGATATCAGACTTGGAGAGGGTGCCCCTTGCAGCCGAATTGGAATCCTTTTTGTTGTTTGACCCCAAGGCGTTCTCCACGCCGCAACCACGGAGAGGCAGTTTGGGCACTCCTCAGGAAGTTCTCTTGGCGACGACGACGGCGCTTTTCGGTGCGATTGAGTTGACACAGGGAACATTGACTGTTGCAGCGTTTATAGAACGAATGTTGAAGAGCAAAGGAGAGGCATGAATTCAGAGACTTATGTTTGGGGTTTACTTCAATGCCATGGAAGGACATTTCCCCATCGCCATCCCCTTTTATAAGGGGGGAGAGAGGGAATGTGTGTGTGTGTGTGTGTGACTTCCTTGGTTTACAGATGATTGATTTTCCGGACGTGATGTTGGAGGGGTAAAATATTATAAAAATTTTCACGCCCTTTGAGGATCATAATCGTACTTAAGCAAAGAGGCGATTACGCATTTATGAAGCAAGAGCATCACAGTCGCGTTGGTGTTCATCCTCACAGCGACGATATTTTATGATTTCCTATTAAGTGCTTCCGAGTGGTTTCGCTTATGTAGGATTTGCGTCCGATTTCGACTTTACTTCTGTCGCTATCTTTATTGTCGTGTTATAGGCATATTATCTTTGAAGATAATTATTAACCATTCCCTTTTTAAATATTGATATGGTTCTGAATCCACTATTTACTAGTAATGTCTTTTTAATGGCGCTGATTGAGTTTGACATCTACGTTTGCTCTTGTTCTTGGCGTTTTTCTTATTTTTTTTGCGTTTTTATCCCTTTAGGGAACAGATATTTTTTCGAAGATCTAAATTATATTAATTGTGTCACCCAAAGTATTCATATAGTTAACCAAGTTTGCATGTGTAGAGAGAGAGAGAGAGAAAGTGGTGTTAAAAGTATTCTCGAGAATAGTTTGTGGCAAGTATACCTTTTTATCCCCTTTTCATCTAGTGCAAGACGAGGACCCAGCTGGAATAAGGAGAAAAAGTTAACCAATAGCTGAGGTAAGGGTCTTTGACGGCCCATTTAGGACGAGGGATGGATCGCACTTTGACTTATGGTGCTATGGCGCCCAAAGTCATTCCTGGTGTTAACAGCAGTGTCAGATCGCCTGAGTTCGAAAGCTTCAGTATTGTTCAAAACACTGCCTGCTTTCCGCATCAATCCGCGCATTACGGGGTGGAGGATCTCCTAGCCTGTGGTTTAGGCGGTTCCCAAGGTGGAGCGACTATTCGAATTTTTGACATGAACAGTGTGCAATTGGTG
The DNA here is from genome assembly GCA_000331125.1 of Phytomonas serpens 9T. Taxonomy (NCBI): domain Eukaryota; phylum Euglenozoa; class Kinetoplastea; order Trypanosomatida; family Trypanosomatidae; genus Phytomonas; species Phytomonas serpens. The sequence goes on from AIHY01000523.1 coordinate 2,837, forward strand.
CAAACTCTACACGGCCACCGTGCCTCGATCACGGCTCTGCTGTGGAAGCCCCCCAGCGAGTCTTGCCAGCAACATCAGCTGCTCTTATTTAGTGGTGATAGCGAGGGTGTATTGCATCTCTGGGATGTTGTGGAGGGCTCACTGCTTAGTAGTATTCAAGTCGCGTGTAGACGGTCGATCCGGGTACTTTCTCTATTTTCACCTCAACATCTTTGGGTACTGATGGAGGACTCGACTAGCTACGTTTTCGATGCGCAGCTTGGGCATTCCATCACACGCCCTGCTGCATCAGCTCTTTTAAGCCTTAAGGATAATGAACGAACACTCTCTCATTTTCGCCGATCAAAGCTATGCGATGCGGGTACGTTTCTTCTGATACTTAGCGGCCGTCTGCGTGTCGTATCGGATTTGAACTTGCTTACGAAAGAAACGGTTGAAGTGAGAGATCTTGTATACAACGACAACGACGTCGAGGTACCCATTGTGGATGCATTTTTTAGTGAGGCTATGAGAGAGCTTATCTACTTTGCAACACGGAGCTCGATTGGGCTTTATGACTGGCAATTGGACACCATTTTAGAGAAACGCATTTTTGAGCTATCGGATGGCGTGAGTTTTCTTCGAATCTTTCCCTCCTCACCCCAACCGATGACGGCGTCGATGGGCCCGGCCTTTCCTGTGTTGTATTCCTTTGGGAGTGATCAACGGCTCGTGGCGTGGTACCTCCTGAGCGGCGGAGGCTTCACGACCGTTTCGGAGGACATCCGCAGCACGCGTGCGCTGTTGCGGACGATCGTCAACGTGGTGCAGTCCGACGTCGAGACAACCCTTTTTGCGGTGCTTTTCGAAGATGGAAGCCTGTCGAAGTGGCGGTACGACGTCCAAACGCGACGGTGGAAGCTGACGAATTTCTACGCGAACCCCCTCTATCGTCCGGTGTGTGCGTGCGGGGTAGGCACCTCGCGTCGACTCTGCGTCGGCCTCGAGAGCGGCCACCTCGCGGTGGTGGATGCCGCCCACAACCTCCCCTTGCGGCGCTTTCACCTCGCGTCGTTTAGCAACACGAGGATCATCTTTCTCTGTGGGCGAGGGGAGGACGACGCGGTGTGGGTGGTCTCCAGCCGCAGCTTGGAGGGYCGCTATCGCATCCAAGTCTCGCTGCTGAACACGCGAAGCGGGGAGGTCGTCTTCACGCTGCGCGCACCCTCGGCGACGGCGGAGCTAACGCAGGTGAAGCACGTCAGCATGGACCCCTCCTTTCAGTACCTGCTGCTGGTCTTTTGGAATGGCACCTTTGAGGTGTGGAATACGGAGGAGCGGCGGTTGATTCGCTCCTACGTGGAGTTGGGGGTGGGGAACATCTCCTGGGCGCCGACGTGCATGCGCAGCTGTCTTCGCGACCTCCAAGGTGCTCCCCAGCTGCTGCTGGTAACCTTCACCGAAGGGGCGACCTCTCTCTGGCTGGTTTACAAGGATCGCGTGGTGAGCAGTCCGGAGGTGGCTTTCTACCTCCCACAGGGCGGCATCAGCAACGCGGTGCAGTCCGTTGCGGTGAATCATCGTTTTGTCATCTTCGACTGCAAAGGAAGCGGGATCGTGATCTATTCTCGCGGGGAGGAATTTTTGAAGATGACTTTGAAGGACGTGCCGTTGAACTTAGGCCCGGTGCGCTGTCTCGCATCGCTCGCTCCGTACGACGAGCCGACCGATTCGTATCCTGCGCCGAGTAGGGTTTCAAAAGACGAGGAGGAGATATCGTATCGCCTCGTGGCGGTTGTCCTGGAGGATCACTCCTTCGGCGTGTGGGATACGGAGACGGGGGATCGCGTTGGGTACTCGACCAGGACGGAATCCGTCGCGATGATATCGGCGACCTCCATTTTCTGGGTTGCCAGAGAAAATGTGGCGGTCCTTGGTCTCGACGGTGCGATCTACATCATGCACTACACCCTCCGCATGGTGAACAGCAAGCTGGCCTCACGGCCACTCCGTCGACCGCTAGAGAACATGGCATTTCTCTCCCCATCGCATCGGATCTACCTGCAGTCCTCGATCGAACTCGAGGGCGTGGCAGACCCCTCCCACGTCGCTTCAACCGCGGATTTGGGAGCGGAAGCGTCGCGGCCGTTCGCTTCCCCACCCCCGTCGACGGACGATTCGGCGATGGCGACGAAGAAGCGCTCCTGTGCGAGCGGGATGATCGCGAACATCCCTGTCGAATCGCGGCCCTGTCGTGGACCTTTCGGGCAGCTCATCCCCCCATCCCTTTCCTCGCTCGAGGAGGAACTTCAGCTTTACCGGCAGACGATGATTCCTGCAAACGTGAAGGCAAACCTCCTCCGTGCGCAGGCGGGTGGGCGTTGGTTTGATCTCCTCTATTGGAGTGCCCGGCTTTTCGGGCAGGTCGCGAAGCAGCGGTTTTGGGCGCAGGCCGAATTCTCCCACGACGCCTTCTGCGAGGTCGACCAGCGAGAACGCGACGGGGGAATGGACGGGAATCGGGGGTTCGATTCCCCGATGGAAGGGGTCGATTCGCCTTTTCTCCCCTCAGATCGGTTGGTGTACCTGCCCTATCCCTTGGTGGATGGCTTCACGCCGTATCTGGGGGATCCCATCCAGCTGCAGCGCAACGGCCTCGCGCTGGTGGAGGCCCGCTGGCGGCTTCTCGCGGATCGGGAGGCCGACAACCCCGCCGCCCGACTGACCCTCGCGCGTTCGCTTTTGAAACTTCGCCACCCAACACGCGCGGTGGATCTCCTCCTGGATGTGGGCTACCCCAACGGAGGAGGGGTGAATGAGTTGGCGACGTTGGCGCTGGCGATCGCGGCGGTGCGGCCGCCACGGCCCGCCTCGTCGCGGCAGAGTTTTTTTTACATCGCGGCCAAACGCGCGGCGGCCGGGCTGCTCGCGCGGGGGGATGTCGAAGGGGCGGTGGAGAAGTACCTCCTCGCCGGGGATTCGCGGGAGGCCTGTCAGGTGCTGCAGTTTCAGGGCCGCTGGCAGGAGGCGGCGGCGGTGATCACCCAATACGCGCGATTTCCAGACGAGGAGGCCACCCCGACGACGAATTTGATCACGAATTCATCGAATTTGATCCCGAATTCGTCGATTTCGACCCCGACGACGAAAAACACCACGCCGACGATTTCAAAAGTGGCGGGCGAGGGGGCGCGTCGGGAGGTTTTCCGGCGATGGGGGGTGCAGTGCGGGAAGGTCGGGCAACGTCTTGAGGCGGCGCGGATTTTTCTCCACATTCGCGATCCCACCCGCGCACTGCGGGTGCTGTCGGAGTCGGCGAATTTCCTCGACCTCGCGGGGATGCTCGCGATGGCGTTGGGGTGGGAATTTTACGCGGGGGAAAAAGGGAAAGAAGGGGGTTCCCCGGTGCTAGAGCAGGCGTTGGGGGAGGCGATGATCACCGCCCTCGCGAATTACAGCAGTGTTTTGAGCTCCGTAGGCAATTTTGCCGGCGAGGCTTTGGTGCTCGAGCAGCTTGCTTTACTCAAAATGAGTACAAGAGGCCTGTCAAAAGCGGCACCCTAGTCAGGTGTAATCGAAAAAAGACTATAGTGTTATGGCCAAGTGGCATATTCAATACGACGATTCATGAAATTGGACGGTGCGCATAGGTTTCTCACCTTTATTAGTGTTATGATGATTACTGTTATTTGTGATGACGCTTTTTCTTCTTTACCTTCCCCACCAAAAAAAATCAGAGCTACCAGAAAAAGCAACAAGGGCGAAGTACCACAAGGAAGACTTCTCGTCTGTTTATATGCACGTTGCTTCCCATCCATATGCGAAGTCATCGATCGGCAAAATTTGCTGAGTATATTTCCACCTATGCTATTTTAAACGCAATCGGGGTGCACGACGCCGTTCTCGTGGAAAAACGTGATTCCGCCGTTGGAATTGGGGTTTACGCGCGAGAGGCATGTGATGTGGGGACGACCCTCTTCGTCGTTCCCGCACATCGCGTGTGCTGCCCCTCCGTCCTCACGAAGCTCGGAACGAAGGTGGGGTTCCATTGTGAAGGGTGGGACGCGAAGAAGGTGGAAGCGCTGAATGGGGGGTTAATCACCTTTTTGACGGGGCTGGAGGGGGCGCAGGGGTGGATGGAATGCGCCTGGCGAATTGCCCTGGAGCGGCATCGCAGCTATTCTATGTGGTGGGGGTGGCTTCAAAGCATCCCGAGCGAGGAGGAGGTGCGTGAACTGGGGGATGGGATTCGCGGGAACTGCCGCGCGCTGCACCCTACCCTCTACCCTTTTTTTGAAAAAGGGCGCGCTAAAATCGAGGAGGAGGCAAAGCTCGCCTTTGAATTGCTTTCGCAGAACAACTTGCGACCTGCGTTTTCCATTTTTTTGTGGGCGATCCAAATTCTTCTCTCACGCGGGATGCTGCTGCCCGATTGCTGGCGGGAAGGGGGAGGTTTGGAGGAAGCGGCAGTGGAGTTTGGGGTGGTGCCGTTTGTGGATCTAATTAATGGTGCAAATGATACCACGTTGAAGGAAAATGCCATTGTTGATATCGCATCCACGTCGGAAGATTTACCTCGTTGGTACACATCATGGGTTGTACAGGAAGCACAGCGAAAGAGTCGCGATGAATCGCTTGATGTGGCGAAGATCTTAGGGCAACAGTTTTGCCTGTGCGTGAGCTTGACAAAGCCTTTGGCGGCTTCCGAGGAAGTGATCATTTCATATCCTACACCTGTTCTCACCACTGGTGTTCTTTCTAATAGTGAAGACGCGTTGCTATCACGACTTTTAAAGTACGGTTTTTAGAGCGTATCTTATTGCCTCTATCTTTTCGTGCATGCTTCTCTTTCTCTTTATTGCATTAGGATTCATACTGGTTCGTGAGAGTGCCTGTCATGGAGGAATATCATGCAAAAAAAAAAAGAAATATGTGCAGCCCTATGCTGTGGTTATATGAGCTGTTGTAAAGTTTCTTTATCTCTCATGGAGTTCTATATTTGTATATATCATAGGGTTTGGTTATCGTTCCGATCTAATAAGATAGTGTAGGTCTCCAATTGCTCCCTACTAGGAGCACTTAAATTTATCGAGTGGGAAGAGCAGCCAAACACTAGGTAGTATTTGAAGGATGTCTGCGAGTTATCAACGTATGAAAATGAAGCTGACGCGTGGGGCCGTCGACTATGTCCGCAACTTCTGCGATGGATGCAATCACGTATTAGCCTTCTTCGGTTCACCCTTTGCTCGCCTTGGCAAGCGGATATCAGCAGAGGCACCTTGGGTTGTTTTCGTCATCGCCTCTACCTTTGCAATGTCGATTCCTCTGCTGGCGTATCCCTATCTTAAGCCCGTTCTCGGGCGAAGCCCACGCTATGATGAGGAAGAGGAGCGCGTGCGTCTATGTTTGCAAAAAGGTATCGATCCCTATCCCTATATGCGGCATAAAGAGCTTGTCTACGGAAACAAAGTTACAGCATTTAGCAGGGAGAGTCACAATCCGAAGGATGCTGCCTGGGAGTACACCTCACTTCTCGAATTTCAGCGTCGAAAAGAGGAGCTGCGCAAGCAAGTTGGTGGAGATATCAATGATACCGTCCAGAAGCTCCTGGATCTTCGGAAACAACAGCACCAGCAATACGCATACAGGCGTATCCAGGTCGATCAGGAGCCAAAGGAAATCACTTTCCCAGGGCGGTCTGATGCAGACCAACTCACGTCGTAATCCTCAGCTCATCTTTGAAGATCTTTATCATTTTCGCTTATTTGCTTGCGTGTGTGTGTGTACGTGTGCGGATTTTCTCATTGGTGTAAATTAGGCGAGATATTCTCTCTTCTTGCGATTCCGTCAAGGGTCTGTGATGTCGATCACGTACATGAAATCCAACGAAGCTTCTTGAAGGTGGTTGCAATTCAATAGCTGCTGATCTCCTGCGGTATTCTTTATTTGGACTTTTAGAACCTCTTCCCTTTCCGGAGGGATCGTCTAGGTATTGTTTTTCCATTTCCAAGTAAATCAGAGAGAATTATGCAGCCTTCATATTTTCGATTGAACATATCATGCGCTTTTCTATTTGTTCACTCCTATCCCTTTTTTTGCCATGTATTGCTTCTTTTAATAAGCTATCTTGTAGATCCTTGGTAGGCTGGGCAAGGTGCCTTCATGCTTAGACGTTGCTTCATCAACCTTGCGCCAAGCGCAAGCGCTTCTGTTGCGAAGCTTCCTGCGGGGAATCCCGTTCATAAGGGATGGTATCGAAATAATTTAATCATTCGTCGGAAAGGCAGCTATCGCTCTCGTTGGGGGACGGGTGCGGAGGGTTACGGTTCCGGCGTCCCCTTTAGCGATCAGGTTAAGCTGCACTGCGTGGATAACACAAACTGCAAACACGTGCGGCTGATTTCCAAAGCGACGGCGGAGCGCTTTGCGCACTGCCGCGTTTTCCCCGCTGTTGCGCATCGCGTTTCGATCAACCGCTTCAAGTCTGGAGGAGGTGAAGCCACCCGGCATCGTATTAAACCCGGAAATATTTATTGGATTTGCCTGTTTACTCGTCGGCAGACGAATACGCGAATGAGTGGGTTGCAAACTAATTTTGATAGAAATACGTGTATTTTAATGAACGATCAAAGGGTGCCCTTGGGTTCTCGTGTTATGTATTCCGCGGGCAGACATGTGAATCACAAGTATCACCTAAAGGCAATGGTTTTGGCGAACTTTTTTGTGTAATCCATCCAGTGGTGGAGGCTTTTCCCCCTATGTGTTGCGGGAGGTCCGTATATTGACTTTGGTTCCCACTCATGTGGTCTTATTTGCTCACCCAAAAGCAGAGTGGCTTATTTGGTGGGTTGAAAAATTCAGCTACTTGTGATTTTCACTACCTGATATCAGTTTTAATTTGAGTGAATCGTTTTTGGAAAGATACAGCTCTTGTTTCATAATTATTTATTTCTTCCCTTCTTCTTCCTTCCTTCTCCCCCCCTTCCCCACGAAAAGAGAAAAAAGGATAATTAAAGGCATCTTTAATTTGGACACATTATTTGTACAATTTTTATTGATTCATCTTCACAAATTTATAATGTCAGACAGACTTGCCGGGGAACCATCTCCAAAAGTTGAGGTTGTTGATACCGACCTCAAGGGTCTTAATGGGCAGAGTGAGGGTGGCTTGCAAATCTCTCCAAACCTATCGGAAGAAGCGCAATCGAACGAGGTCGATGAAGCAGGGTGCGAACGCCTCAAGGAACTCGGCAACAGTTTATTTAAGCAGGGAAGAATTGCGGAGGCCTTAGAGGAGTATCGTAAAGCACTTCTCAAAGCCCCCATTAAAAAGATCCCCGTTCCCTCAACTGAACCCCCTTTCACGCGGGATAACGCCGTACGATTTCCGCAAGATACGAATACTACAGGCCGCGAACCACGGCGCGATGATCTTACACCTCAATCGGAAACCGTCAATTCCTCGTGCGATCCCGCGAAAAAGGAGGGTGATAATAACGAAGATGACAGTAACGCGAATTACATTCTAACATCTCAGGTTTTCTGCAATGCGGGGTTGTGTTTGATGAAGCAAGGCGAAAAAAATGAGGCGGTTGAGATGCTTTCTGAGGCGATTCGGCATCAGCCAAGCTACGCGAAGGCCTTTTTGCGCCGAGCAGAGGCATATTACGATCTTGCGAAGTGGTCGAGCGCGTTCGGCGATTACGAAAGCTACGAAAAGCTGGGTGGGGTACTTCGAGCTGATGAGCGATCCCGCAAGGCGGCCGCGAAGGTGAAGGTAGATGAGGAGATGGCAAAGATGATGAGTGATTTGAAGGATTTGGGGAATCGCTTTCTCGGCAACTTTGGTCTTTCCACTGATAACTTCAAGTTTGACAAGGATCCGAAAACAGGTGGGTACTCGATGCGGTTCGAACGTTGACTGAACAGGTGCTTATATTACATTATACTATTTTTTATATTGGTTACCTTGACCTACGTATAAGGGAAAGTATCACTTACGTGGTTAATGATAAAGCGTAGCTTTTTAAATAAAATAGTGCGCATTGCTTCCTTTGCGCTTTCTGTCGCCTATTGGGGTAGTGGAATCATAATAATGTTTCTTTTTGTAAACATATTATTCTATAGCCCTCTGTAAGAAAGTACATGCATGCGTGTGGCCGCAACAACAAAACTCATTATATGACGAGTAGAAGGGTTCCCTATTTTCCTATTTCTATATCCTTCCAACTTTCTATTCCTTTTCTTTTTGGCGTCCTCTTCCTTTAATCTCTGATAATGGGAGGACATGTTTTCACTTTAGAAGCGGTTGGCTGCCGCATTTATCCTAAAATAGGGCTGCTCAAAAATGTTTCCTCATAGTTCCTTTGTCTAACCTAAACAAAGACATGTAGGATGGCTGAAGTCACCGTAGCTTATGGGAAATTCTTCATGAAGAGTGCGGTGGAAAGTTCTAACCTGTGCATGTGTAATGGAAATAGCACACACACACACGCAAAAAAACCATAAAGGGCAAAATTATCCACGCATCGTGCTCAACATCTTCGACAGGTAAACTAACAAACCAATAAAAACTCGTTCTGGATAGTTTATCTGTTTAAATGCTATGATCGTGAACGATCCATTAGGGCAGTTATTTCACATTAAAGGAAGGACCACCTACCCTTATTACAGTTTCATCCGAGTTCATTTGGGGATGGAGTCTTCCTCAGGAATGTAAATGGAGTTCAACCGTATTTCTGTAGTAGGTTACGCATTGTTTTGGTATTTGGAAATGTTTCCTTTTTCCTTCTCTAAATAGGGTTCGATGGATTAATGGAATTTACCAGAGTATGTGTGTTCTGACTATTATTAGCTTAGAAGTAGCTCTTCTTGTCTGTTTATCCTATTTGCGTAATTCTTTATCTTTCAGAGATCTTCCAAATTGAAGATGGCTGCCTTCTTTTTGAAAATGCTGCAAGAGTTATGACTACGTAGTTCGTTCCGAATGGAAAAGGATGGAAAAGGCAAGTATACAGCTTAATTATAATGCTCCATCAAGGTTCAACGAGGGTAAGAATTTACCGGATCTTTTGTTCTTTATCGAGCTACTTTTTATTTGGATTTTTATTTTTTACATTTTTGTAAACTTATTCCTTTTCCTTAGATATGTTGCCTTAGTCACTGATAAAGTAAGTGACAGTCACGAATGAAAATTGATTCAATCATTGCCTGAGCTTTCCAAACTTATTTCCTTCCTTTGAAATCTTTTCTATTGCTTCTTACCACTATTTAAACCAAAAGGGGTATCTAGCTTTATCAACCTGTACTTTAAACCTTTCCTCCCTACCTCAAAAACAAATTAAAATAAAAAATATATCAAAAGAGATGTTCTCAAAGGTTACCACACAACTCTTGGCTGAATTTTTAGGCACCTTTTTCTTACTCCTCACGATTCCTCTTTCCTCTCACAGTGTGGCAACGCTATCCCCCTTAGCGATAGGATTCATTCTCTCTGCTTTGAGCTTTGCCCTACGCCGTATCAGTGGAGCGCACTTTAATCCGGCAATAAGTTTTGCCGCTTTTGTTAACAATTCACTATCCTTTTCCCTTTTCTTTTGCTACGTCCTTGCACAGATTATTGGAAGCTTTTTTGCAGCCGCGTATGTTTCCTCCATTAGCGGATCAAAAGTTGTTTTGATGAAGTTGGAAGTGGATATCAGCGAAATTTGGAAATTGGCACTATGGGAGTTTATTTATACCTTTGCGTTAGTTACAGTAGTGTTGCATGCTTCTTATTCTGGACAAAGGCGAAATGATTTCTACGGCTTTTCAATTGGAATGTTGCTGCTAACTGCTGCTTTGACAGATAGCAACCGCACTGTTAGTCTCCTCAATCCAGCTGCTGTTGCTGGAACTGAGTTGTATACCTGGTTAACTGGCAGCCATGAGAGCTTTATATTTCTTGTAGTTAACTGGATTGCACCCATGAGTGCAGCGTTTGTGGGATCTATTTTTTTCCAAATGCTAGATACAAAAGATGACAGGACAAGAAGACCGACTAATATTGCGATGATCTATTAAATTCATATCATAGTCACCTGATGTCACCTAGATTCAGGCCCTCTTCTACGAGTAAGTCATCAGCGCTATAACTTTGGGTATTGTCTGTCTTTCGCCTTGCTTATTCAGATCACTGTAGTTTTGCGATATATATATATATATATATATATATGCATGGATGTGCGTGTCTATATATAAAGAAATGCATGCCATCATCGATTGATAGAGCGTTTTTTATGCAAAAAAGAAGAGTGGTCGGTTTATTCTAAAACTCACCGAATACCCTTTGTGGCGGTGATTTCGTTAAGTGCAAAGCTAAAAGAGCTGTTATTCCTTATTTCTCTGTGGGTATATAGTCTGAAGATCAACTCTAGGGAAATTGAGTGGGCATCATCCTCGAAAGGAATGCGTTTGTATTTTTTCGGATTTGACAATTTCATTCAGCAACATCAATTATCCTACTATGGAAGCCTGTGACAAAGTTCTCCAGATTCATATAGCATCTTATTATATTTATCTGCTTTTTATTTCTCTAGTGGTTATTAAAATATCAAATAATTAATACCATTCAGATCCTATAGCTCAACAAGGCAGCATTCGCCTGATTAGTACTTATCAGGTAGACCGATTTGAGCCAATTATATCGTGTGAATTATGTTGCACCATAGAGGGAGTGAAAATCCCGGGACGTCTTTCTTATGCAACTCTTTCTTACATCTTTTTTTCGAACGGTTTGAGATTTTCCCTCTCTTAGGACCGTAAAATTTCTTCTAAACGCTTGCCCCTCCTCTCGTTCCCTTTCTTTTGGTAATAGTGACGTACATCATAGGCATCGAATGTGTAGTTAAATAAAATAAGTTGAGTTTTTTTTTTAAAAAAGTTATTACAACGTCGACGACGGCAGGAAGGCGAAGACTTTCATGAAAGCGAATCCATGTCGGCTTCGACGTTTGATACTTGGCATGAGTATCGAGGATGCGAAGAGCAAGTTCGACTCGCCCGACTCCCGGACCTTTCTCCGTCTCGCCCACGAGCGGCATAACCAGGGCATCCTCCACGAGCTCCACCTCGCGCAGCGCCTCCGCGACGGCCTCGCCTCCGACCGGAAGTGCCACATCCGGCGCTTCACCAAACCCACCGTCGCGGGCTTCCAGGCCTACGCGAAGCGCACCCCGTCCGATTACGTCGTCGAGGAGCTCTGGGAGCCGTCCGGGACGGCCGAGGGCGAGCCACCCGCGTCGGACGAGGCCTCCCCCCCTCGGGTTTCCCTTTCTCCATCTGGCGAGGACCGTCTCACCCGCGAGCGGCTGCGGTTTTCCACCCAAAAAAATCGCGTCCTCTCGGCGCTGGCAGGGGTTTTAGGGAGGCTGCGTGGGGAGGCCACGGCGGCGCTCGCGGGACGCCGTCCGGGTGGTGCCCTCCTTGCGGTGGAGGGGACCCAAAAAGGAGGAGGMGGAGGAGGAGAAGGAGGGGGAGGAGGAGGGGGAGGGTTGATGGGCCGTCTCCTCGACGAGGCCGCGGGACGGCGCTGGAAGAGCCTCTCCTCCTCCACGCACCTCCTGGAGCCCGTGGAGGTCGCCGCGGAGGTCTGTGGGCGGCGGGAAAAGGCGGTCCTGGCGGCCTTCCACGACCCTCTCCTGGGGTTTCCCGCCCGGGACGGGGGGATTTCCTTTTCTCTTTGGGTGGCGGGTGGGCTGATCGCGGACGACGGCCTCATCGCGGAGTTCCCCTACCACCTGGCGACCTACATCCCCCCCGACGAGCGTGAGGAGGAGGGGCAGGGGGAAGGGGAG
>AIHY01000529.1:0-16807 GCA_000331125.1 Phytomonas serpens 9T
GGGGGAGGAGTATATTCGGTTTAGTATAAGTATTTAGTAAATCGTCTTCTGGCAAGATTTTTATTTCTTGGTTGCCATTAGATATCACTAAATATCTATCTACATTAATTCTCAAGCACGTGAAATGGCTAAACTTAATTTTCCATTCCGCATTTACCTCTCATTCCCCTCCCTTTCTTTTCATTTTTGCCATTAAAACTACTTCCACAGTTTGCGTGACGTTTTTCGTTTTCTTTTGATCTTTTTACATTTACAACGAAATGATGCATACCATTTCTGTTTTATCGACATTATTGGCAGCTCTGACGCTCTTGTGCGCTTGTATCGCAGTCATCGAGGCAAATACTGGCACTTTAGGTAAGAACGATTATGCCGCATTAGGAAGGAGTCACGCAAAGCGGCCTTGGAGTCCGACTTCTTTGGTGAATATTGACCCAAGAGATGCTGTAAAAGATCGTCGCATCACTCGATTAACATTTGCCGACTCATGTGAGTTTTTAATGGATAATGTGAAAACGGAGATTGGCGAGGTGAACGGTGCTATTCACGTTTCTCTTCAGCCTATAGAGATGCCAGCCGGGAGCAGTGGTGTGTGCACTGTTGAAGATCCCATCAATCGTAGTATGGTCTACGATTTGAATGGTTTTTTTCTTTATGCGTCTCAAGAGCATGTGTCGCGACATGGTAAGTTGTATCTGTGCTTCACGAACACCGAAAGTAATGCATCGAGGCGCAGGGCACTCGTGGTGGTTGTTTTTCTCAGAGAGTCTTCCATTAATACCAACTTTACTAGCGCAGTGGAGCGTCTTCTCAGTAATTCCACATTTTTAAATCCACACAGCGAGGGGACAAATTCATTGGGTAAATTTTCGCTAGCCTCACTCCTGCCAACGCAGCAAAGTTACGTCGTGTTTCAGGACTCAGAGACTTCTCCGATGCTCAGTCAAAACGTTCAGTGGGTGGTGATGACGTCGCCTACCGAGGTTACGTCTTCACTTCTGGATAAACTACGGGCTGTCAGGAATGAGGCAGCGAGAGGTGATTCCCATATCCGCTGGGATCAAATCCCCTTTTACTCGGGGAGAAATCGGAAAATTCATCACTTTATCGACGCTGACCCTATTCCGGAACTGAGTACGCATGAACTGAATGATATCAAAAAGGCTTCGCCTTTCCGTCATCGTAAAAAAGGCACTAAGAGAGTAATATCAAGGGGAATAGGCACGCCAAGTTGCGTTGGGGCTAGTAAAAAGGATTGGAGTGTGTGTGCTAACGGAACCTCAGACGCCCACCCTGCGCTCACACACATGCATAGAGGTTCTCGAGGGTGGCTTTTGTTAAATGGCTCCGTTGGCATGGAGTTGGCCAGTAACACTGCGAATACCACCAAGAGAGAGGCCACATATTTTTCGGAAAGTTCTCTCGAAAATAGGAACTTTAACTCTGCAAAAAAGAATGCTTTATCTACGCTAGGCGAGTCGTCCCCTGACAGCTGGGTTGGATCTATATTTTGGGGGGTGATAAATTATCTTAAGGAACATTATATTCGTGTGATCGTATACTTTATCCTAGCACTTATTTTCTTATCCGCTACAATTTCAGCACTCAAGGCGAGATATAGGCCTCAATACTTCGTGGGTATCAGCCCTGAAGAAGAGCGGCTTTTTTTCAACTCTTCTAACGCATACCGATATGGTATATTTTAACAGCACTTGTTACTATTTTTTTCTGTGAATCTTTTTTGTAAGATGCCGGTGAATCGATTTCACCTTCACGACTATAACAGAGGCATGATATCAACTTTTCAAAGTACCGGAATCCAAATCACATCCACAGAGATTGATAATTTAGGAGAAAACAAGAATTATCGGTCTGGAAGTGATAGCTTGAGAACAAATGATTACAACAAGAGGGTAAAAAATTCCCAATATGGATATTATTTTACACAGTTAATTCTTTAAACTACTCTCTTTAAGTTAAGTATAAAGCTAAGATGTAAGGCTTCATTGCAGCACCTGGGTTTTGCTGTCATTAGCGTTATTTCTATGATGAAATCTGGATCTAAAAGAGGAGCTATTCGCTTTCCATCTAAATACAATATTCTTCTTTCTCACTCTATTTTCACACATACACACACACATATATATATATATATATATTATAATTTTTTACCCTTTTCTTTTCCCAGTTTTAACGTTTTGCGGAATCTATTTCAAACCAGAAAATGGTTTCACAAAACTTGTTCGCGCACTGTGATGATGCCTTGTGCGTTGCAGAGGACAACGCCGTAGCTTTCTTTGCTTCTAAAACTTTGAAAAAGTTCCGAGAGGAGCGCTTTACCGGAGCCCGTCTATGCGGACTCTACATCCAGCCTTCATCCGACGGGAAAGAGAACACTTTGCATGTTATGGATGTTGAAGCGAATTGGTATGTACTATCAATGAAGCCCGTTGCGGTCAAATTCAGCACCACAATATCTCTGCAGTCTAATTCTCCACCGTTCGCCACTGCAGATGCGGGGCGTTCACATGGCACACCCATCAAGCGATCCAAAACGGCCACAGCTGAGGTCACTTCTAAAGGCATTCATGAAGCGCACTTTTACGAGCTCATGGGTCAGTTGTGTGCTATCCTCCTAACTGACCGTGCTGTCTATGAAGTGGCACTCAAGCTAGACAGCAACGTTAGCGCTGTTAAGATTATTTCGCTTCCAAATGCGATGCCCGACTGCTTTGTTGCAGTAGGCGCACACACTGGACTTGTTGTGGTCGCGCAGAGAGCGCAGCGCTGGCTACAATTCTCGTTGGCCAAGGACCGAGAAGACACGGCAGCAGCGTGTCCGTCGCATCGGCGCGTGCTTCCAATTTCGATCCAAAGCATGGCGTGCAGCCCGACAAGTGAGGCGATTGCACTGGGCGGGTGCCGTGGTGAGCTCATCGTCTTTCCTGATGCAAATAGCACGCACTTCTTCTCGGACCATTGGCATCATACCCCCTTGTCAGCCCTAAGCTTCTCCGTGGACGGATCCGCCCTATACACAGGCGCACACGAGTCCATCCTCCTAGTTTGGGACACCACTTCCTACACCCATCGCAAGATCACCTGCGACATTGGCACCATTCACTGTGTGGTACCCTCCGTCTCGTCCGGTTCTAGGCTTCTCTTGGCGTGTAACACGGCAACCCTGGCTACAGTGAACCTCCTGAACATGGCGATGGAGGTGTGCGTGGAAGGGATCGAGTGGGCATCAAGCGAGGCATACAGCGGCCTTGTGGTGGACCGATGGATGGGGCAGCCAGCTGTCATAGTCACGGGGCTTCCCAACGTACTGCGTATTTGTGATCCCATGACCCAACAAGCTGTCTACTCACTCCACATTTCCTCACAACAAGAAACAATACCCATGATGCCGCGACATGGCATCCGCCACGCAGGATTGCTAGGTGACGGCCGTATTCTGGTCACCTATGAGTCCTTTGTTCCGACTTCTCTTCCACCCTTGCTGCGTTTCTGGTCATACGAAGCAAGCCAAAAACGCCACGAAGAGGCTCAAACCATTTATAAACCACACGATGGTGAAATTTTAGCCTTGCGTGTCGATAAGAAGAATCATCGTGTATTTACTCTTGCTCGAGAAGCTGTTAAGTGCTGGGAAGAGGTTGTCGAAGACGCGAATGATGCCATTGCCATAGCCCATCGCAGCTGGCGCAATCAATCAACCAATCCCACACCGACTTTCAACGTATCAGATATGATTTTGTCAATCGATGGAACCCTCTGTTTCTTGGCTGACGACTGCGTTCACGTGTACGCGGTGGCGGAGTGCCGCGCAGGTGAGCCATGGCCTAAGATTTGTTGTCTCGTTCAAAATTCCAGCACCGTACCTTTGCGTCACCTACTACTGAATGAGACAAATAGGGTGGTGGCAGCTCACGATGGGATGCACGTGTTTCTGTGGGACTTGGCGTCGCCTAAGAGGAGTGACGCATGCTGCGTGATCCCCTCGACCTCAGCTAGCACAACCATCACGGCACTATGCCAGTTTACACCACACTCTCTTCTGGTTGCATGCGAGGATTGCAGTTTAGTTGAGATCAGCTGTGATCCCCTTAATTCGTTCGGAGATATCCTTGGGACCATTAAAAGCACAATATCAAGTCGCATACTCCACATGGCTAGTCTTTCTGGCAAGGACATTTCTGAAGAAAAAGAACAGCAGGTAGCTGTCGTCGACGATGTCTCTGGGTTTCGCGTTATTAACGTATCAATCCCTCGGCGTAAGCTTGAGGAGGCGAGGTTCACCGAGGATGAAACCAGAAGTGCCGAAGCTCAGAGATCTGCTGAGGGGAATGAGAAGATGGTCGGCACCTACTTCCGGAATGGCATTGCTTGGCAACAAGAGAGCCTTGACTCAGAAAGTGACTCTTCGGACTCTCTCTTAAAAGTGAACCGTCTCAAAAAGGTCAATAACTGGTTAAAAGTCGTTCTGCAAGAGCCATCCTACACAGTGCCCCCAATGGCCTCAATTCTTTCGCTCTATCTAAAGCAGCAAAATGGTATAGGTTAAATATCAAATTAATTCTCGAGTCTACAAATCAGTCTCTGTGTGGAATAGAATAAGGCAGAAGTTTGATGGATGTGCAGGTGTTGGTCGGTGGTAAGGCATATTATGGATCATCGTCCAGTGTCTATTGAATATTGATAAAATTTAAAGTCGTATAAATAAAGTTGCTTTATCATTGAAGTAAAAAAAAGCGAAGGCTCATACTTTATAAAAGCATTAACTAACGCAGCACACACAGCTGATTGGTAGAATTCATATTTGTTCGAACTCTACTTATAATGTATATAATTGCGCTCCAATGGTGACAACCACTCCTTCGTCTTTTCGTGAGATATTTCTTTTGCTTCAATCAAGAAAGTAGCAACCCTCAACCCATCAACCTAATTTGCTCATCGATATTGTGGAGAACTGCATCAAAAAAGTGAACCATATATCCTGGGATAATTCCTTTTTGTTAGTTTCTGGTTGAGCAACCAGAAAAATAATTACGAATACCTGCTCGTAGCATCTGATAGGACCCAGGCTACTTTTTAGCGATTTAAGAGAGCATGTAGTATAACTATCTTCGGCACCGATAGTATTCTGAAGGCTTTGATATCCATGCTTTCTAGATGAGCCAACCTATAGCTAAGTGATAAGCAAAATTGTTTTTTTTTCCAAACCGATGCTCCTTAAATGGAAAACGCAGATGGTTTGAAAGTTGAATCGTCTCAGAAGAAACAGGGATGATCTTTTGGGGCCTAATGCAAATATATCATAAACTTCTTAATTGGAAAGGAACTGGATGTTCGAATTTTTTTAGCTTTCCGTTTGAAAAGGGTCCTACCCTCTTTTAGCCCTTTTCTATCTCTAAATTACTCGTTAGCAAGAGACATAGACAAACTAGAGAATATCATTGACATACATATGGACATCAATGAGCTTCTTGTTAAAACAACAACAGCGGCTGAAGATGGTGGGGCCAGTAGTGGAATATGGATAAAGGGTAAGCATAAGCGGAAAAGATCTTCACCGGAAACCCAAGTTACGAGCTATAAAGAACAGAAACTTACAAACAAAAAACACCATGATATCACAAGTGCAGATAAGAAGCTTTCCAAGACAGAGCAAACACAAGAGCGTGGAATAAACGTCAGATCCTCAGAACCGGTCACCTCAATCGTATCTAGCAGGACACCTATTAGCTCTATTATGGCACGTTTAGTGATCGACTATATATTTGATCGAGAACTTGGTGGACGCCACAGTATGCACGCTGTGCAAAGTAAACTTTCTGGCAATCATAGTCGAGATGGCGAGGTCGTGGTGTCCCAGATTGCGTCAGAGCGTGCGAGCTGCTCTGTTGTGGCATCCAAGGCAGTACTCCACGAGCTTCCTACCTTTCAGTCCATGAAAGGTCTTCGAAGCAGTATGAAATGGGAAAATTATCCGGACGCCATTGTTAAGTATCGCCGGACGCTGCAAGTGTGTGACATTCGTAGGGATTTAATCGGCGGTGTGACCGCAGAGCAGACACCGCATTTTCGAGACTTTACACTGCGTATCATGAGGGCCGCGCTGGAGGGCAAAACTCCACAGCAGGATCAAGTTTCGACGAGGGCTTGCAATGCACAGAACGACAATTCTCCCTCAGGAAAGTGCGATATGCCCCATGATGAAGGTCAAAAACAGATCAATGAGGTTCATCTGTCGTTTCAAACTTCACGCAAACCTTCAGAGGTTGAAAGAGGCCCACAGATGTTCATCTTGGACGAGTTTCTAAACTCCTCTTCATCGGTGTCTTCAGAAACAGAATGAAATTGTAGGATTAAGATACTCAAGCGAATTTCATACTCATTTTTTTGAGTTCTTGAGTTGCATTTTAGATCGAATAATTTTATAAAAAAAATCCTCTTATGTTTAAAGATGGGACCAATGAGCTGCTTTTATTCGTGATTTTTTTCTATCGAATCGCTTGGCAGTGTTTTCAATTCTTCATAATTCTTATTTCTGAACAGTTTCCCCCTTTTCGTAGCTTGTGAAATTTCGTTCTTCGTTATTCTTGTAAAAAACAATTTGATCCTCCATATAGGAAATGTCGAAACCACATGCTACGAGCTCTCGTCCCGAGAAGATAATGAAACGCTATGAAATGGCCTCTAACATTGAGATGGAAAAAGGTGTCCGAGAGGGGAGAGTCGTTATTGGCAAGCTGTCTGTGTTCAAGCGGTGGTCTCTAATGCTGCGATTCGTTAAAAGCCCGCTTTTCCCTTTTGATGTTGTTATCGACTCCAAAGAACACAATATGTTAAACGCCTACCACAATGATATTGTGGCAGTTGCGTTGTTACCGGAAACTGAGTGGAAACGCATAAGTCCAAATCTTGATGACAATGACAACTCTGCATCTAACTCATCGGATATTGAGATGGTTGAGTCGGAATACAATTTTGATGAGCGACGGAAAATGTCAAAACATCTGCCTGATGGACGTCCAATAGTCCGAGTGCTCCCTGAACTGTCCCGCCCGCATGGGTCTAAAATAGAGGTGGAATTGGCACGGCAAATGGGTGCACCGGATCAATACGAATGGCTACCGGATCTGCAGCCACGAGGAAAAGTCATCGCAGTTCTACATCGGGATTTGAAAGCGTGCCATGTGGGATGCCTCGATGATAGTTTCACACTTCCTGCTAACTCTTCTACCTTGAAGAGTAATTTCTACTATCGATTCCAGACATACAACCCATTATTTCCACAGTTTGCGGTACGTGGTTCAGATATACCGGCACCCTATCATCGGGAGTTACGATCATATTTGTTTTTGCTAAGTATTGTGTCGGAAAAAGACGGGACGGTATGCCTGTTCCAGTCCGACTTAATCAAAGCTAAGATCCAAGGTGTACTTGGAACAGTGAGCTCTGTGGAAGCCAGTACAATGGCGATCTGCGAAACCTACCAAGTAGTGAATGCATCTTTCGATGATGATGTTGAGGCTTGTGTGCCCTCAGAATTTAAAATTCCGGAAGCAGACGAGCTGAGACGTACGGGACGGCGAGATTTGC
The DNA here is from genome assembly GCA_000331125.1 of Phytomonas serpens 9T. Classification (NCBI taxonomy): domain Eukaryota; phylum Euglenozoa; class Kinetoplastea; order Trypanosomatida; family Trypanosomatidae; genus Phytomonas; species Phytomonas serpens. The sequence goes on from AIHY01000529.1 coordinate 7,609, forward strand.
GAAATGAGTTTGCCTGTACGATCGACCCATCTACAGCACGCGACCTTGATGATGCTCTTAGCATTCGTTCTACTAACGGTGGTGGTTACCGCGTCGGTATTCATATTGCCGATGTTACTCATTTTGTGCGACCGGGAACACCCCTGGATGAAGAAGCAAGGAGGCGATCAACCTCTGTCTACTTTGTGGATCGCACTTTTCCAATGCTACCGGAAAAGCTCAGCAGTGATTTGTGTAGTCTTAATCCGGGAGAGGATAAGTTCACCTTTTCCGCGCTGTTTGAAATGGATCGAGACGGTCAAATCGTAGAAGAGTGGTTTGGCAAGTCTGTCATTCGATCGAGATGTAGGTTGAGCTATGAGCAGGCCCAAGAGATTATCGACGATAAGATGGTAGAAATCGACCTTGCAAAGGAAAGCGCTGTGTCTGGTATTTCTGATAGCGTATTGCGTAGCAAAGTTATTTCATCTGTAAAACTTCTCTATGTTTTGGCCACAAAATTGCGCCAGCAGAGCATCAAACGTGGTCGTATTAATATCGGTAAATCTAAACTACAGTTCATCTTTCAGGACAGGAACTCTAAACTTTCCCCTATAGGCTTCAATGTGCAGCCCCAAATTGATTCAAACTGGTTAGTAGAACAGTTCATGATCTTGGCAAACGCACGCGTGGCCGAGAAGGTTGTGCAGTATCTCCCTGATAGTGCCCTTCTGCGTCGTCACGAACCCCCAGATATGCGTAACGTTATTGAACTGCGACAGGTGCTCATTGAGCATGGTATTGATTTGAGGAATATGACAGGCAAAGGTCTGCAGGGTCTGGTAAACAAAGCTCGTGAAAGCAAGAATTATGATGTGATATGCAATCTTATGATTTGTTGCATGAAGTCTGCTGAATACTTTGCAAGCAGCGTTAAAGACGATATTCCGCGTTCTCATTTTGCTCTTGCCTTGCCATGGTATACACATTTCACGTCACCCATTCGCCGGTACTGTGATATTATTGTGCACAGACAGTTGCTTATTGCGCTTGAGATCGAGAAAAAAATGACCGAGATGAATGTGGGTGCTCTGCACTCATGCGACACTGACCTTGGACTGGGTCTCAGCAAAGAGTCGCTTTCAGCTGATGTACTTCTTCGCTCGGAATATTTGAATGGATATCATGAGTGTTGTAAACAATATGAAGTTGACGATATTGCGACCCATGCTCAAAAAGCCAAAGAGCTTGCCCGGAAAGGTAGTGAGGACTCAGAAAGGCTCTTTTTATGCGTTTATCTACAGGCCCTGGCACAGCTGTCGAAGAGCGATAATAATATTCCACCAGTACAACACACAATCGCGTATGTTATTGGAATTAGCAAAAGCACGATGGTTTTGTACTCAAGTGAAATTGCAGTCAGTGTAGAAATAGGACTTCGGGATAATAATCAACTATTTGATTGGTTAGGTACAAAAAGCTGCCCAAATGATAGAAAAAACAAAGATGGCAGTGGAAAATCGGAAAATTGTATTGGAGCCAAGGTCGCACGTGACTTGGTTGATGGGACCCCCAAAACTAAAAGCAAGGGTGTGTCTTCTAATGGTCGACAATTTCCAAATAAGGCCGGCGCAAAGTATAAACGTGCTTCTGTAAGACTTCTCTGGACTCGTTTCCTTCTAGATGCTGAAGAAGTAATCGAAGAGGTAACCAAGCTGGACCCTCTTGTGGTCGAGCTCAGAGTAAACAACACAGGAGGGAGAATGTCTCTCAATATGATTGTGTTACCACCATGGGAACGTGAGCAGTATGAAAAAAAGGAAAAGATTATACCAACTTCTTTGTTGCAGTAAATCGCACCTATTAACATGTTAGATTTTCAAGTAAAAGTATTATTAATATTTTGGTCATGTCTTATACAGGATTTTTGCGCTAGTAATTATTTGGTTTTTTTCAATAGCTCATAAAAGTGAAAGGGATATATATATATATATATATGGCTTTGTAAAGGAGAAGTGCAGCTCCTATTTTTCTCACACTCTGTATTTTTTCATGTGATCATCGTATTTTGTATTACTCTGTATTATTAATTTCATCATAACTTAATCTAATTTGTGTTTAGAAAGAGGAGGTGAGAGAGGGCAATTCTTAAATCTTGCTTGTGATGGTAGGCGAATCATGAATAACACGTTCTGCGAATAGAAAAGAGATGCATTGCATTATGAGCAACGAAATTATGGAACATTATAATTTTCATCTCCATTTTTTTTTCACTTTTATCGCCACCATTACATATTCTAGATAGTGTTTCCGAAATGTCAATGAAGAAGAAATCTAACAAAGACCGGAGCTCGGTGCTTGAGCGGAACGATAGCGTTACTGTAGAGGTATCGCATTCAAAGCAATCTTCATTTTTTCAAGAGCCTCCTCAGGCTCAAAATAGCTTACTGCCTTTCAGTGATGTCAGGAATCGCTGTTGCTGCAGACCATATGGTGCATGTTGTCCCTCATACGAAAGAGGATGGGAAGAATATTTAGCAAAAATTCCTCCTCCGTCCATCCTGCGTGAGATTAAGTCATTCTTAATGGATGAGGAGTATGCGCTATTTTCAAATGAAGCAAAGGGCCTGTTGCTCTCAACGCTTACTGGAAGCGAGAATGACGATAGTGATGAAGTGAGGAAAGCTATTATCTCACGTTTATCTAACAAAAGCCTTCAACAGTGGTGGTGGCGAGATGTAGCCGAGCGATACCCAAGCACACCACTGTATCCCTATTACGAGATTATTTTCGAGTACCCTGACGATCTCATTTTGCATGCCACTGCTCAAATTAGCAAGGAAACCGATGCAGACGCCTCACCAGCGGCAATGCCACCCGAGGAATATCTTCGAGTGGCTGAAATGATTCGGCAAATCATTTCAGCGTATGTCACCTGCTCGAGCGTGGTATCATCTGTTGAATGTGAAGGACTGATAGATGTAGAGCGGCTCCTCTCGTACGTAGTGCATAGCAAAGGCTACCGTGGTCCTCAATCAGGGGAAAAGGATATGGCGTTTGTGCGGAATGATAGTCCAGAACATGCCGGCAAGGAATATATGCAACCAAACGAGCCCAGGAGACTCTTTTTGGTGCATCAAGCGGATTTCTCAGACCACATCAATGTTTGTTGCGATGACTACTACTATCGGCTTCGCGTCATCGATCGTCAGTACGATGATGCATTAGTACCGGCATGTACATTGGCAAACGGGTTAGCTGCCATACGGCGTCATAGTCTAGAGCGCAAAGCTACCCTAGTTGACTTTGACGCTAAAGAAGACGATAAGGCACAACGTATTGCATGTAGCACCCTGCTAGCTCGTCTATCTACGCTGCACGATGACGTCTCCGCTGACCTACGCCGTCGTCTACGCGAAGCAAGCGCAGTCAACACGTACACATTGGATCAACTAGAATCCGGCCTCTTTACAATTGTTTTACGAGATGGTGAGTCGACTGAAGAGGGTTCGGAATGGTTGCACTCTATGCTTTCATTTTACATCGGATGGGGCGGACCGAGGCAAGTGCGGGTGCGCTCGCATGCAACTATGGTCAGGTTTACTACCTTGCATAAGTTTCTTGCTGTTGCACTTGGTGCACCAAAACAAATGGAGGCCAAGCCAACGAGCGGCGCCGCATGTGAAACAAAACCGTCATCATCTCTGCCAGTAGACCATCAAAAAGGTCTCCACATGTTACATCGAGGGGAGCCTAAGCAACGATGGAGAGAAGTCCCGCTATGTGCTTCCTTGGATAACGCCCAGATTGCTAGTCATCTGGAGTTGTGGCTACCTCTTCCACCACGTGACGGCCCTCCGCTTATCTTGCCTCATACGCCGGCTACACAATTTTCGCCGTGGATGCCGCTGCTCCTGCCCAAAAGCTCCACAATGGCCGAATCTTTAACAGTCTCAGAGGTGTGTCTTTCCATACTGCTTGCAGTTCAGTCGGCTATTTCAGCTAACGACGATAGGGCGGTCAAAGGTGCCCATCCCATCGATGGGGAGTTGTCAGGGCGCCCGATAGTGTATCTGACGATGCTACATGATCGTCATACTGTTCCAACGATAATGCGTCTCTACACCCTCTCTATTGAGCGCTTCATTCAAGTGCATCGGAGCCAATCTTACTTACTGTTCAAAGATATACGAAAGACTGCACGCAGAGCGGCACTGCTTTCCATCGGTGAAAAGCTTCAATCGTGTTTTACTGCAATGCATCCTCTTTGCTATATGGCGACCAGCCTGGAGGATACTCCCGTGGATGTGGAAATGGCGGATGTTTGTGTTACTCTGTGTGTGGCGCCTAGACAGAACCTAGCTTTGCAGACGGAAAACCGCGCTGGCACTAGTGAGTCACGGCTCAAATGGGGCATGAGCTACACAGAGCTAGCTATCCCAGCTCGCGTGCGTGTTCATCTTTGCGTGCAACCGGACAAGGAAATGAGGAAAGTAAATCTTGGTGAGTGTGTTTGCAGAGGCGCAGAAGTGAGTCACATACTCGAAGACGAAGAATTTGCAAACCGTTTCCATGCATGTCTTCATGCCGAGTCCTAGATTGCTAAGGGGCAAAAAACATAAATATATATAGACATGTATACTACTAAGCGAGCATGTAATAACGATCAGTTTGCATCAAATTATAGAAATAGCCCTATTCTCAGATATCGCTCATGTTACTTAAAGAAATTGTCAACCATTCTGAAGCTTTGGAAGTCTACGTAGTGAAATGCAACGTAAAATTGCACAATTCCAGCTCTAATATACGTCTTTTTTTTTGCGGTTGTCACTAAGCTTTCTTTTTTTACATTCTTGTTCTTCTCCTTTCAAGAAAGAAGTACTAGTTAAAGCCTTCCGTAAGGTTGCACTCATATATATAATATATATATATATATATATATATATATTATTTATTGAAGTACTTCATTGAAAAGTATACATACAAACATAAGAAAAGTAAAATATCGAATAACTCTATTCGATACATAAAAGGGAACGTTAAAAATGTCTCTTACAACCAATGCGACGCCTTTACCGGGTTCTAAAAACATTTCTCTACTTGTGGAGGGCAAAGTACTTTATCTCTTGTGCGATCTCAGCAAAGACTTTGGAGAGAGTACCTCTGGCAAGTCAGTTATTATAGGCTCTTCCTCTGGTAACAAACAATTGGGTAGTTCGAACGCCTTTCTTGGGATCAATTTATTCACAAAAAGTTTGGAAAAAAGAAATTTAGGAAAGGATGGTGTGGCTGAATTAAGGACGGATACGTTTCAAGAGGTTGGGCAGGGATGCGCCTGGCGTATTGAGGAAGATGGTGTGACATTGGTGATTAAGATTGACTTTGAAAAGACATCCGAGAAGCCGGCTTCGTCTGGCAATTCTTTTTTGCTCGCGTCGACTAGTGGGAACAAGGCGGTAGGTAAGACAGGCATTATGTGTGGCCTGAACTGTTATCGGCCCTCAAATGCCTCATTTGTCGTGGACAAGATTGGTGAGTGCGGTTCAACAGGAACGCAGCTCACTGTGGGCAATACCGTCGACTTTGAGAATGGTTTCTCTGTTCGCTATCTTGCAGAGGATAAGGCAGCAGTCTTTTTTGAGGGCGTACTTAGTGGTGAGAGTCTTGCCATGCCGCCATGCATGCTGGGGGGTACCACCCTCGCGTTGCATCTGGGTCCACCCAAAGAGAAGCGCACGCGTGTGGAAAAGCGATCCGAGTCCAAGGATGCCGCATCTGCTACGGGTGGAAAAGATCAAAAGGCTGTGCTGAACAGTGGTGATGCAGATGGTAAAGTTCGCAATATGGTTGTGTTGTGCGATAAGCTAGCTAACGATGCGCTGCGACTGAATGTCACCTTTGATCCTACAAAGTCGTTTGGTCGCTCGTCATCGGGAAAGTCATTGACGGTAAGTACAACTTCGGGATTCCAACCAATCATGATAAACGGTAGTATGGTTTGTCGCATCCAGTTCAATGCGTATCGACCAGCACCGAAACTTAATGAAGAAATGGTGCGTGATGCTGTATTTCGTGTCTTGAAGACCAAACCAGCATCAGATCTGGGAAATCTTTCGTTTAAAGTTGTCCTTCAAGAAATTCGGGAGGAATTAGGTCTTCGCGAGGGTCAAGATGCGCTCATCAAAGAAGAAGCTAAAACGGCGGTAAAAAATTTTTTAGAGGAAGTATCGCGGCAGGATGCAAAATAGCGATGTCCCTATTGTTGTCGAACTTCATTGTGCATACTCCTATTAAAAGATCTACGGTGACATGTAATGACATGTATTGATTAAAGATTCTGTCTAGTTCTCAAATAAACTTTTAATTCGCCTCACTCATGGGCTAAATGTTTTTAATCGGAAAAGAGGGAGGTATGGAGCGGTACAGTACCAATAGTTCCTGGATGTCACTCATGCCCTAAGATTCATTTCTATTTTCCTTTTGCTTGTGGATGTTCTTCCGAATGATCAAAGGAAAACACAAATATCCGCGTTGTGTTAGAGAAAAAAATTACTAAGCGTAAACCAAGGTTTTTCTTCATTCCACAGCTATATATGGACATAGTTAATATATATATACATCTATAGTCCTGGCAAACCTCTCTCTATATAGAAGCACTGTGTGCTGTAATTTCAGGAGAGAAAGTATTATAAGCGATGCAGTCATCGGCTCCCTCATCTCATAAGCTTACGAATGCGAATAATGTAGCATGCCACTTCGCCAATGATGGTGGATTGCGATATGATTCGGTAACATTTTTCGTCGATTTGCACCAAAAGGCAAGTTCAGCTGAAATCGCATCATGTACAGATGGTACTATCGAGGGCTTACCGATAACACTTAACCTGAGCCTGCAAAACTTCGGTGTCATCATGCCAGGTCAAGTCCTTCAGCGTATGAAAGATTTTGCGGGCTCTCACCAAGTTGGCCCCGACACACGTTGGTCGATTGAAGGTCAAATGCTGCGTCTGGACGTTGACTTGTCGCATTTCTCAGAGATCACAGAAAAGGCAGAGAAAGGTCAGCCTGTTACATTACTCCAACTAGCGCGCGTTAAGTTGACCCCGCAGTGTGTCCTGACTCTACGCATAACCTCGACGGGTAAGGTAGAATGGCCACTGATACAGACTCAACGAAACAATTCCCCGAATCCTGTGCCGCCTCAGCTTTCTGCAGATTTCCCTACGCATCCAGAAAACAACTTGAAGCTCGTCAAAGAGCGAGGAGGGAGATGTGAGCGCATCAGTGACGCTCTAACAGTAGACTCCAGTAAGCTCAGTAAAGTGAAGGTGATATTTTACCCAAAGTACAACCGTGGTAACCTCTTTTCGACCGGCATCAGTCTCTTTAACGGTATATCGATTCGAATTTTGATTGAAATCGTAAAAAACGACGACCCTCGCAATAAGCAGAGGAAAAAGGCTTCTATGGCAACAAAGACACCCATTAATGTGAAGCTCAAGGCTAGTCTTGAAGGCCCTCGGAAAGAGAAAACGCTTACAATCTGCTTTAATGCTAATGAGTCTCATGGTGTAGTGGATCTTGGAAGTATTCCAGAGTTTCACGCCCTTGGGGCGTCGGGTGGCAGCAGCCCCATGGGCTTCCCTTCGGCTCAGGCGCACCATCGCGGCCACCGCGTGGCTGAGTGCTGCAAGGCGCGAGAGGATAACTATATTGTGGACTTTATCGCTGTTCGAGCAGGAGCTGAGCTCCCCACGGAGAGGGAGCTCTACATCTCGACTCATAACTACCTGAATTCTGTGCCACAATTTAATAGTGATCTGAATATGGAAGCTGTTCGAGCGCACTTAATCATGGAGTACCAATACATGCAGACAGCAAGTCTTGAAGAACAGCAGAAGTTCTCATTGTTGGTATGGGGGTGCGTCCGAGAATATGCTGTTAATCAGATTTTGGGGTTACCACATTCAATGTTGAAGGATGAAGATAATTTATTGGCGAAAATAATATCTGTTTAACTTCTGAAAACATAGCTGCTGTATATATGTGCATCTGCTTGTCTATTTATCTATATTTGCGTAGATAAATAGATAGATGGCATTACTTCGTGGATTTTATTAGATACTCATTGTTTATATTCTCATTCACTTCTAGATGCATTCTTATTTAAAATATAATCTTATATCTATATATTGATGATGAACTTTACATTATGGAAGTATCCCTAATAATTATGTCTTTCTCCTTTTCCTGAAGCTTTTCCATCTCCTAAAATTAAGATATATTTTTGTTTTTTTTCCCTTCTTGTGAATCAAGCTGAACACAAAAGCAAACAGGGAAAAAAATAGGTCCCTAGTGTGTATTTTTGCACCTTTCAGAATTATTGTCAAAAATAGCTCAGACTGTCTTTGAACTAAAAGAATTGCTAATACATTAAAAAGGAAAAAGTTTACCATTTATCATTTAGTGAATTTTGAAAACTAGTAAAAAAATTCAGAAGATCCACATCTATATATCATCTTTTTTATTGAAACACAATATTTTACATCATCACTATACCTATTTGGCACAAGCGTGTTGGTTGTCAAGACGCAAATTTTGAACATCCGGTCTTAATCTTCCTCCTTTATTTAGGTTCTTTGTGTGTGCATGAAAGGTAAGCTAATCTACGTGGCCATAATTTAGGATACTATTGTACTTTTATTCCTTTTATGTAAAGGGAGAATACATATATATATACCCTCTTTCTCCAAGAAAAAGTGCAACGAATATCTTCATTTTTGTCGTTTTTTGTTATACAGAATCTTTTTTCTTAGTATTTCTTAAATTTCAAATCTTTTTGGCTTTTTCTCCGTGGTTTCGCAGTAGTTTAATAAAGCAAGTATTGGGTTTCCCTTTTACATTAAACTATTTTATAACCTATAATTTTTTAAAATATTTTACTATCAATCAGAAAGTATTAACTGGTACTGGGTAACTTAATTCCTCATTTCTATATACCAACCCCTTACCATAGCAACCCTCGGGGCGTAAAGCCTTACTACATCTTTTATGCACTATTGGTTTTTCAAAGAAAAAAGTTGCCCTTAACTGTTGGGGTTTATTTTTTTTCTTTACTTTTTCCTAGTTAACACCAAGTTGTTATCTATATACTATCTCATATATATATATATATATATATATATATATATATATATATATATATATATACATATRTGWA
>AIHY01000531.1:0-16412 GCA_000331125.1 Phytomonas serpens 9T
CCCCCTCCAAGACCCCCGTCCCGCCGTCCTCCGCGTGGTTCGACCCACGGAGGCGTTTCAGGAGGCCCGGGGCGGTGTCCTCCGTGGGCCTCGCCGGCTTCATCTCCAGCCTCCCCGTGGAGGCGAAGAACTGCAGGTCGTAGGAGATGGCAAAGGCACCGGCGGAGAGGTCCACCGCCTCGCCCCCGTGGGAGGAGGAACGATAGGACAGGGAGGGCAGGAGGGTTTGCTTGTCGGGTGGAAGGCTCAGCCCTTGCTGCTCGCCGCGCAGGGTATTCATCACCTGCACGACGCTGGACTTCAACGAGGCCCCTTGGTTCACCTTCTTTTTGTCGGTGGAGCGACTGCGACGGGAGGTGGAGGTGGTGGACGGGCTGTTGCCCTTGTCGCGACCGGACGAGCCGTTTTCGACGATGAGGGCCTGCTTTTGGGGGTTTTGACTCTGGAGCTGGAGCTCCAGCTCCTCTTTGGTCTTGCGCTCGATGAATCGGACGGGATCCTGGGCGATCTCCTCCAAATCCTCCTTCACCCGCTTCTCCACCGCCTCCTCCATCTCCTCCCGCAGGCGATGGAATTCGTCCGACTTCACTTGGGTACAAAAGGTATTCCAGTTCTGCGTGTGCACCGGCGACGTGATCGCCTCCAGGTAGAATACGCCGCTCTTGGGCTTCTCGCTCGAGGGATCTAAAAAGAGGTCCGGCAGAAAGAGATGGGGGCTCTTGCAATCCTCAAAGTTCACGATGGATTCATACAGCATGATATCTCGCGCACTGGGGGTCGGCGTCGTCAGGCTCGAGGGCTTGCCGCCTCCAGCCGTGGCATCGTCCGTGTCCTTGGACGACGCCGACGCCCAGACGCGGAGTTTAAAGGGCATAAAATAATTTTCACTCAAGTTCAGTATAAGTGAAATGTAGGCCGGCTCAGCCAGGGTCAAGGTTTTGCAAAATAGCGTCGTGCTCCCACCACGTTGTAAGTTGCCCGAAATTTTCCGCTGAAAGGCAGACACCGGAATCGCCTCCATGGACAACAACTCCTTGTCGGAACGAATGTGAAGCTTCCAGATACCCTTATTCGTCAAAAGGGGTGTGCTTGCACTGTCGTGTTGGCTCGTAGTGGACTGCAAATCTTTGGTGCATGCACCCTCGCTAACGTCCTCAGCAGGGGCTTCCAAAGAATGCATGACAGCCCGTGAGACGTAGGCATATGCGAGCATCATGTAGCCTCGTTGATTAGGAACGAGGTGACGGCGCACCAGGCGCCCTTGGTCGCCACAGCCGAGATTCGTTCCATTGTCTAGGTCAAGTAGGAGAAGCTTGGTATACTGGAGGATCGAGCTACCGGGCACTTGGCTGCCAATATCATCCATCAAGGTCTGTCGAAGGGTGAGGTTGGTGCCACTGACAGCCACTGTTGTCTTACCGCCACTGGCGCCGACACGGCTAGGTGAGTTACCAGAAGGATTCGTATAACCTGGTGAGCTAGCCCTGGGATTCCCTTTTTGCGTAGAGGGATTTGGTGCAGTTGGGATGCTCCTTCGGTTTTGGTTAGGGTCTTCGGTATAGGGCAATGTCGACAACGCGGCCGTGAGGCAGGTTGGTGACGAAAGTTTGAGAACCCGTTTAAACCAAATGATCTCTTCATCGGGACGCTCGACACCAGGGTAAACGCCAGTGTCGACGATGTAGCTAAAGTTAGTGTCTTTAAGTAGATCACTCAGATCAGACTTGAGGTTCAATCCACCGTGTGAAAGAAAGGTAACCGTGTCCGTCGCACTCATCGCCTGCACCGTCACACGGAAGATATGGATGCCAGGAGTTAGGTGCAACTCCGAGCTGGAGACGTCCCCGATACGATAGGTAAGGGTCTCGGCATTTGTCAGCGGCTCGGCCAGATCCCACTGGAAAAGCTCGAGTAGGATAGTACCATTGAGGATTGAGTTCTCCTGTTCGCTAAGCATGCTATCGGCGCAGGGAACGTTGGCGGCCAAAGATTCGGTTGTTTGGTTGTCGACTTCGGTCCCCAGGGAAGACTCTTTGGACTTTCTTTCACCGCTTTGCATAACAACGGCAACCTTCTCATCGCATTCACACTTTACGCTTAGCCATGCCGTCACGTTTACCGTGGTGGGGACGACGGTGCCGCCTGCAGCACCGGCCAACAACGTCGAAGGCATCGCCGAGATGGAAGCTGCTCTCGGACGAGCCTGCTTCTTATGGCCACTAGGACCCCCTTGGGCCTGCGAAGTTGGATTCGCCGCCGCCGCCAGGGCCGCTAAAATCGGGCCGGCGGTCGTAGCACCGTCCAACACGACGTGATTAGGGTACCGCTGATTGAAACAGCGGAACACGACAAGCGTGTCAAAGAACTCGGAAAGCTCCTCGAAGGTAAACCAGCACATCGACACCGACGGATTGGGGCCACATGGCGACCCCACTGCGGCGCTGGCGAGGATGTCACAGACCTCCCTGGCCTCCGCCTCCTGCTGGAAGAGGCTCTTGTGAGGGAAGGCCGCACGCGGGGTGGTAACGAGACATAGCGCCAGGGTGTTTCGGAACGGCACGACGTGGGTAACGGCGTAGAGCTGCGTGGAGGGTGAGGAGGACGGGTAGGCCGGGCAGGCCGTCCGAAGACCACAAATAATCGTCGACGCCACATTCGGGGCCGCGTCCGTGAGATCAGGCGAGTCTACGCGGTCGGCTAACGCGCCTTCCTTCGCCGCCGCCCGGGACGACGGCGAGATCTTGGAGGTCTTAGAAGAGGCTTTCGGAGAAGGACCGGTACTTCCCCTTTGGGTCTTCGTCTCGGCGGCCGGTTTCGCTGCATTAGCTGCTTGGGACTCTGCTATCTCGGTGGGAGATTGCGCAATGTTATCCTTTGTCTCCTTGGCAGCATTTTGTAATGCAGACGCGGCACGCTGCCACTCAAGGAGTAGTGCGCAACACTCCACAGGGGCCTGAGTAGGTTTCAGGTACTGAGGCACCCAATTTCCAATCAAATAGGTCAACAGTGCTTCCGGTAGTTTTTTCATAACATCTATGGGCGCCGATCCCCCACCGTTGACTTCAGCCTGTACGGCCTTGAAAATGGCTTTAAAGAGAATGGCTGGCCAAAGCTCCCTATACGATGTGATTGTGAAGAATGGTCTTCCCAGCGAGTCTACCAACATCGCGTCATCGACGAGAACCTTACGGTAAGCGCCTTTGATGAAAAGCTTCACTGCGTATTTGCCAAATGGATTATAGACGGGATGACAAGTATCAGGGGCGTGAGGATAGATGAGCTCCCAGAGATAATTCTGCTTCGGCACCAAGTGCTGTGAACACTGTACGGCCATCAAAGCACTGTTGAACGCGCTCATAAGAAATGGCGGCATGTGGTCAAGTGCCTCCAGCCGCGCCACACGAGTCAGCTTATGCCGTAAAGCCGTGCTGTAGCGTGAGCCACAAGCCTCACCAGGGGTCTCCGCGCAACCAAAAATATACGTTGGGTCATAAGGCTCCATGAGTTCTGGCAGCTCTCGGTACCTCCTGATCGCCTCCTCAGATTCCATTGATTGCCAAGAGGCCCAGTCCTGACCTATCAGATCCTTTCTCACGCTGACTGCCTCTGGATATAACTGATGGAAAGGAGCGATAGGCTCTGAAGCAAGCGAAACTTGGGATTTTCCACGTCGCTGCGAGCCATTGCTTCCAATGCTAACCAAGGAAGACCCTTCAAATGTGGACTGACGGTTCTCCTCATCCGCCACATCCAGTGGCAGAAGCAGTTCTTGGGGTGCATACGGGTCGACAAACGGCGTTGCGTTTCGATGTACGACTGGACGAAAGGGCTTGGAGATATCTACAGGGCGCGACCAAGAAAACGTGGTCAAAGGCTCCTTGGTGACAGAATTAGTTAGCTCTGACTCCAGGAAGGACGTCAGAGCAGCACGACCCTCAGCATCTACATACGACTCATTCGCCCCACTATTATCCTTATTCCCCATACTTTTCGTAGCGTGGGTTTCCCTCGATCCTTTCGATAGAAGGCTTGCTACAGGATCGACCCTCCCTCCATACATGGATGACTTTACAGTAGCGATCAGGGGAGCACCCCAGTTTTCGCTAGCGATCTGATTATCATCCCAGAGTGGGAAGATGGAAATAGATCCAGCATTGTTTGCCGCTAAGGTTTGAGGGGAGTCCTTTGGCTTGGTCTTAAGAGGTGGCATTGAGTTCTTTTTCTTAATATCTAAAGGCCTAGTCAATACTATCTATATGGATATAGATATATCGATTGCTTTTTTCCAACTAGCTTGAATACTATTTCTGAAAACATGAAGGCGAGGACATTAAAATTGGCAACATAAATCGAAGATATCGGTTCAAGGCAAAAATTAGAAGGATATGGAAGAAAAATACCATACATGAGTAATACACTAGTACGATTTTTCGTATTTGTGTATGATTCATTTAGAATTATAATTTTGATATATAATACTTCGGCATAATTTAAGAAGGAAAAAATAAGCCCTATCACTGGTTTCCCTTAGTTTCCATTCCATCACACTCGAGATAAACGCCATCTGCGTAGTCGGAAAGACGAAAAGGAAATCGAACATCGCACTATTCTGAAAAACATGGAAAATCTTCCATATTTCAAGGCTGAAGAATATTTGCAATTGGAAAAAATATGGAAAAGTTCATCTCAGGCTGAGATAAAGAAATAACTGCATACTCGATTGTTTTTAAAAGCCCATCCTTATAACAATGCAGTCGCACTAGAATAACAATAAAACAAACTAGATAAAATCTAAACCCCCATCTGCTACCATATTTTCGCGATTGAGGCCCATATCAGTAAAGTTATGCCTCATTGCGAAAAAAAAAAGGAGACTGAGGAATATCTGAATAATAATAAGTGAAGCTCCAACCTTTTATCTATTACACCAACAACTAGTCAACAAAAAACAAAAGATAAGCACATTGAAATATCTTCGAGAAGCGACAGACTAAACAGAGCGTGCAAGAAATGCAGCATTATCAACTAAATAATTTCTCCAAAACGGTAGCAATGTCACCACGACATTCAGCCAGAAGCTGCAAAAGCTCATCGTCATTAAGTGCGGTGTCGACATTCATGGCGCGAAGCTGTTGAAGCTCTTCACGGTATCGTTCTGGTCCAGACACTGAGTGTGATGGAGAAGGAATGAAATCAAAATCATCTACTTCGTCCTCATCATCCACAAAGCCCTTGTAGTACGGGTGAACCGTATGCAGGTGTTCCGACTTCTCATCCATCTCCGGCGGCACGTAGTCCGACGGCAGCTCCTGCAACGACTTATGAGCCAGTTCCTTGCATCTCGCATTAAAAAGAGTGCGATCCTTACGATACATCACTAAGGCATCTACGTTGGCCGGGGCGCCCGAATCCTTAGGATCAGGATCACTCAGAAGTGAGATAATAGAGATAAGAACCGAACGAATTGTCTGGACAGGAGTCCAGCGCATCATTGCACTCTCTTCAGCGTTCATCTCGTCTACCCCTGGTGGATGCAAAATTGAGATGCATACACGACCATCGGAATAAACATTTGGATGCCAAAAAGTCGATAAAATACGAAAACTCGGAGGCTCCATCGGAAACTCTTTAGTGAAAGTAAGCTGAGCCTTATACTGACCTCCTTCATAGGGAGTATCCTGAGGACCAGCGAACCATACTGTCCACTGGTAAATATTTTTGTCAACCTCTACACGAAACCCCGCTGGGGGACTTGTCGTCATCTCGCGTAGTTGTTTCTGAAGATGTGGAAGCGCCGTCATGGTAACTTACAAAGATACCTAAATAGTGAAAAGCTAATGTGAAAATTTATATGCGTTTATCAGAAAATTAATATTTAAAGATTATATATGATATATTATATATATATATATATATATATATATATTATGTATGAACGTGTAGCTGACTGTGCTCAAATAACAAAGCAAAATAAAGCGAATTTAGTTGGAAAAAGGCGGAACAAAGATTATAATTGCAGATATAGTCTGGCCTGCACTAATTAAGTCAACACTAAATTGTACAATTTACTACCAATGGCATAGTTTTGCCACAAATTGTGAGGCAAATTTCACTTTCTGTACCAGTTGTTAAAATATTCAAGACAGGCATGCATCAAAATGCATGCCGTTGTCCCTTTTAATGCAGTCTGAGCCCATTAAGATACACTATAAGGAAAAAAACACAAAATGTTCCTCATTTGATGTGGAAAATTTATTTCAATTTTTATTTGTTTTGATACTAAAACCTATATGCAAAATCATTTCGAGAACAAATCTTCTGAGTCTTACGCTACGCAATGCGCAAAGAAGGAGAAGGAACTCTCACATAGGTATGCCTAGCCATAATTACATGAAAAATACGCATAAGGTTCATTTAGGCTGCGCTTAAGAGAATAAGTGCAAATGAAAATACCATCCTTTGTGTAATATAAAAATATTCTGTTCCTTCTCTTTAATTTTAGTTAATAGCGAGGATCATCATCATCATCGTCGATATCACCATATTGCCAGAGAACCTTGTGCTCCCGACGCGCGATTGTTTGCGCAGCTTCGTGGCGCTTATACTCAGCTGGAAACAAAGAAGCCGCACGTTTGTCCAAAATAGCATAGCCATGCTTAAGAAGTGTCTCACCCAGTGATATAGCTTGCCCTTTTGCAGTGATTATGTAATATATGCTGCCAGCACCATCCTTATACATTGGCCGCGCTTCAACATCTCCATCGGTGTACTCATAAACAAAATCTGTCGCTCCAGTGGCAACGATGTTGGGGGGTAGTTCCTTCCTGAGAAAGGCCAGATAAGCTAGCTTGGCGAAAGGTGGCGTATTCCGGACAATATCGTACTCACGAAGGTCCGGAATAACGCGAATATGCTTGGAGGAAACGGTGACGGTATTGCCAAAGTCAATGTACTGGACTTCCGCGGCCTCCTTGCCTTTCACAATGCGTATGACTCTCGCACGACACCAGAGTTTCTCGGGCTTGTATTCAGCCACCACGAGCTCACCTTTTTTCTTCGGCATGTAGGCGCTAGCGGCCACTGTTTGATCAAGAAGCTCTTGAATTTCAGCCTTTTTCTCGTCAACCTGAGGGCCATACTCCTGCAGATATACGGAAAGACCGTCTTCATTCACCTCGGAAATGACATGGCGTGCCGAACTGGATGAATTGTCCGCTACACGCGTTAGTTGAGTTGAATTTACGGCATTCCGTTCAGCCTCAAACTTGGCGGCGCGCT
Organism: Phytomonas serpens 9T; assembly: GCA_000331125.1. Taxonomy (NCBI): domain Eukaryota; phylum Euglenozoa; class Kinetoplastea; order Trypanosomatida; family Trypanosomatidae; genus Phytomonas; species Phytomonas serpens. The sequence goes on from AIHY01000531.1 coordinate 7,279, forward strand.
GGGGAATATTTCCCTCCCCGGCCCAGATATTCTTCTTGGCGTTTCGTGCAGCTGCCTCAGCGGCACTTAATTGATCTGCGAAAGGAAGACGGTCTGCATTACTGACTGTGGCAAGCCCCTCTTCCACTAAGGCTAACGACACATTTATGCCATTCGGCAAGGTCACGCTGGAGATAAAGTTACCAACTCGATCGGAGGCGTAGACCTGTATGTTTACCTCACGTTGCTGGACGAGAGAAGTAACAAAATCCTTGGCCTCCTCGGCAAAAGGGTCATCCTTCTCATTTGGTTTGAAGGCGGTGTTGGGGGCAATCACTCCGGCGAGTTTCAGAGGAATTTGAAAGTTCTCCTTGGGAATGTACACCCGGAAGGAGGTGGGGCCGAGCACAATGTCAACGACACCACGCAGTACCGGCGGCCGACCTCCCTGCATACCACGCTGCAGAAAACTGAGGTAGTAGCGACCCTTGCTTTCCCCTAGACGGCCCAACTCAGTTACAATCACCACAGGGTGGGCCTTGCCGCTGTGGAGGCCCTTCTTGCTCGCCTTAGCACGTTCCTCAGCAGCTTGCAAAAGTTCGGCACACATGCAAACATCGCTCCTCGCAAGAAAAAAAACCGCGTAACCTTCCTCAAGCAGGGCAGCGTTGATGTTGGTGCCCGTTTCCAAGGAAGTCAAAGTAGCCGCCGAGCGAACTTCCTGCGTCTCCGGTATCACCCGTGTGAAGTCCACACACACCGAAACCATGGTGCCAAGGAAATGAGTTCGTAGGAACTCCTTCGCCTCCCAGGAGTAATCGTGGTAGGTAACACGGCACTCCGGTGCGCCACCATCCTGATCGCGTACAATATTCTTGCTGGAGCGAACCCCGCTGAGGGAAAGCCGTATATAGCGCCGCGTCCCCTCTTCCCGTACGACGACCGTATCTCCATGCACAGCATGCATGAGCCGTCCGGTAAAGTTCTGTGGAACGTTGCTGGATGCCACCTTCGCACTGCCCGCCGCAACAACCTGAACCCCGTTCTTACCATCCTTAGGTGGAAGGCCAGTGGCATTATTTTCTTTGTCAGACTCTTGCGTGGTTGACGCAGCACTATTCTTGGTAGTACCCACGAAATTGACCCAAATACCGAGCTTTTTCCTTTTGGCCTCTTCCTCAACTTTCACCAATTCAGCATGCTGCGGCGGCATTGATGGGTTTGTGTAGTCAACCTTGACAAAGCCTTTCGATACGAGTTCCTCCTGAAAACTGCCCTTTCGTGAAATGATAGAAACCATGATATTACCGCGATCATCTGTGCCATCGAAGCGGATAGAAACATTTCGGTTCAGGAGGAAACGCTCTGCATGGAACTTCCCCTGCGCCGCAATCGTTTCGTCCTCCGTAGTCAAATCGTGGATACCCGCAAGATGGACCGGGATCTGTGTGTCACCGAATTCAGTCGCCGATATTAAGAAAACGACAGCAGAAATCACGCGTTCAATGCGCACCAATAGTTCCTTTCCCTTATACTCTTCAACCAACTTTATGAGTTCGTCAACAGTCATTTCACGCATTTGACGCACACGCGACCCAGCTTTAGGATGGAATATCCCCTTTCGAGCCGTTTGTGCTGTTTTCATCAAGTTTATGTATTTATCCAGCAATTGCTTTTTTGGCTTTGGAGGAAGGTTCTCAGGGACTTCGGCGAGGCCCGCCTCTAGAAGCATCACTGAAGCATCCTCTCCAGTGGTGAGTTGAAGACGGCCAGCGCTGCGCTTGAGCTCCTCAATAAAGTAGTCCTCCTCAAACCTGACCTGCTTGCCTATAAAAGCGGTGCGGATCAGCTCAGCGGCGTCGCGTGCGCACGGTTCTTCAGGTCCGAAACCTCCGGCGATAATGCGCCTAGCTTGTTTAGGGGCTTGAATATAACTAAGAGCTATTTGCTTGAACATGGGAGAATCATTGGGCCCCTGAGGCGGCCGCATAAGGATCAGTCGATCCGCATTTTCCACGGCAAAGACCACGTAGGACATTTGATTGAGCTGGACCTACAAAGATAACCTTAGACAAAAATAAACGATATTCACAAATCTTCCAATTATTATTAAAATTTAAATAAAGGGCTTCCTTTTTTGCGGTCAATAAAAATCTCGAACCAATAACGTCCAACAATCCGAAAAGAAAAGCGAGAGACATATTATCAACAATTAGCAAAACGTAAAGATGTAATCATCGAAGGTAATAAAGCGGAATCAGGATTCAACCAGGGACATTCACAAAAATAAAAAGAACATCTAATAAAATGTGGTAGTAACAGGGAACTGTAAAGCAAGATAGCAAAAATAGTTCTAGTAAGAAAAAAATGAATTCTGATAAACGGTCTACATTCATACCTCTCTATTTTGTGCGAACACTATTAATGAAGCACGTGAAGAAGGTATAAGAAAAAAGAGAATTGAATCAACAAGCATTCAATAATGAAATCTTGATATAGCTAACTTGAATCCTCTAATTTATTTTACCAAGCCCATGGCACGCATTTCCGCATCCAAATCGCGTGGCAAGGGCTCTTCCTCTCGGTCGAACGCGATAGACCCGTGCTCAGGAAAAAGATATACGCTTGCCTGACCACAAAGTTCATGTGCTTCTCCAAGAGCCTTGTTGTGATACGACGTTATCAACTCCCGCTGTGCGACACTCAAAGGAACAAAAAAAGGAAGTACACTCGAACCCAACGCATTCCACATCGCGACAAATGTCAAGGTTGACGCATGGCGAACCTTCGCCGCGCAGTGATCAAGACACCACTGGAGAATGTGAACGACACGCCGCAAAATGGATCCTGTTAGCGTGCTGCGACTGCCGCCACCACGTCCTGGATGGGAAGGAAGCGTAGCAAGCCGCTCGAAAAGTCGACCGACCTCATTCAAAAGCTCTAGCCAGCCCCTGGTGCAGTCGCACCGCATCGGACCCCGCTGCCACCCCTCTAAACACGCCGCTAGGCTATTCAAGCAGAGGTCCTGTGGCAGCGCACTGGTGACCAGCGCCTGATGCATCGTCCGCGCCGCCTCCTGCTGCACCTCCACGAACGCGTCGTCGATCCCAAACCGACAGTAACGTAGCAAACGAATGAGCTTCCGCGCGACGAGAGGACGCATAAAGGGGAGCTCGACCATAGTCTGCAGCACCACGAAGACGCGACGCCGCACGCGATGATCGGGATGAAGGGCCTCCGAACAGTACTGCTCCAACACGACAAGGAGCCTAGCGGCCATCTCCTCCTCCGCCCAGAATAAATGGGCGTCCTGTTCGTGCAGGGAGCGCAAAATTCGTCCGAGTGCCTCCCACCGTTCGAAAAAATCACAGCCTTTAAGCAACTCCGCAATGAGCTCTTGAGGTGAGGAAGGGCTCGGCAGGCAAGCTGCGGCGGCATCGCCCTCAGAAGCCAGATTCCACCGCTGGCCCTTCATGGGTAGAGGCTGAGTGGGCAGGGTCCCTCGTTTTCGCGGGGAACCATAATCAGCCTCCATCTCAGGGAGGGGTTCACAAAGCTCCTCATACGGATCTACAAGCTGTCTAATAGAGAAAGGCGAATTAAAGAGGTTTGTTCTCATACGCTGACTATGTCTATCCAATCTACAATTTTGTTTCGGCGCCGAAAACGGCGCTTGTTTGAGGGGTTCATGAGCGGCGGCTATCGTCACCTTTCGAACGGGCCGACTCGGATCTGAAAGTATGTGGGAAGCGAACATGTTGCTCTCATCGTCACTGCCGTGGTAGTCTTCTTCGCCTACCGTGTTGAAGTCCACGATAGGCGGTGAGGAGGACGAGAAATGGCGCCCCAGCCCAGGCCAAGTGCGACCACTTCTACAAGAAATAGACGCACTAGCTCCAACAATGGGCTCCATGGGGTGCCCTTTTTCGTTCATTTTACGATTTAGCGAAGATGAGCTCCTAAGCTTATCACTCCCTCTGCTAGAATCGAGCGCTTTAGGGTCGACGGCCGATTTAGCAGCCACCATAGCAGAGCCTCGAGAGCCCTTTAGATACGCATGGAAAGGGAGAGGCACAAGGTTCTCCTTGCGGGAGCTCTCACCATGAGGGTGCTTTGTACAACCCGACTCGCCCATAACACAGTCATCTTCGAAATTAGGCAAACTCTTGCGCAGAGACTCCCGAAGAAGGCCTTGTATCTCTGCATCCTCTATGCTTCTCAGACCGCAAAGAAAGGAATCATGAGCGACCGCGTAAAGCGTGGTGAGAGCGCTGAGGGTAGCCTGCCACCCCCCACCGCTGCTTTGGTGCTTCGCCTCTAGCGAAAGTTGCCGCGCTAAGGCAGAAAGCACACGTCGCATTGGCTTCGGCTGATTGAAATAACTTGAGCGGCTTACAAAGGTAAATTGAAGGGCCTCGGTGGCGCGCTTTCGAAGATTCGGCGTCGGCGCAGACACCGCGGAGTGGAGCAAGACGTTCACGATGGCCTCGGCCTCCGACTCCGTGATCAACTGAACGAGAAGCTGTCTAGACAAATCCTGAATTCTACCCTTTGGGCTGTTTGTGTTCATAATAAGAACCGAAACCATCTCGAGCATGTGACGGTGCAACACGTCTGTGCGCAACTGGTCCGGCAGCCCGATAAGGAACTCAAGACTAGCCTCACGAACACGGAAGTGTGGATCATCCAGATGGCAAACCATTTCACTATTACATTCCTCTCGCATTGGATCATCTAGATGGGCATAGACGTGTCGAAGTTTGTGAATCACTTCTAAACGCGCTTGCCAGTCACCGTTTGCGAGGGTTTGCTTCAGCGTCGCCCATCCCTCCACCGTGAACACCGGGGAGGTCCCGTCTTCAGGACGTCCCCTCTGTAATCCACTACCTAAACCTCTCGCTACCTCCTCCCCATCACCGATTCGAGATGGGGATACCCTTTCATTAGAGCTCGAAAAAGCAGGGCGCGAGTCGTGCTGTAAACCGAACCGTCCTCGTGAAGATGGATATGACGGCCTCTGCGCAAGACGGGTGCGACGGAGCACCAATGCACGCGCTTTTCGTGCGGCCACCACACGTAAATCCTCGCATAGCGCGATATTCGACTCCCCTATTTCTCTTCGTCCTTCCATTAGCGCTGCATCTTCGCGCAAGGTAGCGCTTTTCTGGCCCGCTAATAATTCTCTCGGAGTGATGGAAACTGCCTGTTCTGCCGCGTGGGAGTTCCCTTTTAGATTGGATGTGCCTTCAGGAGCGCCACTTTCAGTGGGTTGTACAGCACCGATATGCTGAAATGCGACGGCCTTCGCGTCATCGAGAATAACCCCCACAGATTGTGGAAGGCTGTGGAGTAGCATCTCCGCATCGCTCGGATCCATGGCGAAAAATGCCCAATAGCACGTGCGTGCCGCCTGCCTAACATGCGAATCACCATCCGTGAGACCATCCCGGAGAACTCGGCGGATCGGAACGGAGTACTTGGTAATCGGAAGCTGCTGAGAGGTTCCTTTGGCCTGCTGCAACACCATAGCAAGCATCTCAAGCGAATTGGCTCGCATCACTGCATGGCGCGCACAACATGATTTGAGAACTTGACTGAATGCTTCAATACTGCAACTACCGGACTTCAAAATAGTGTGCAGCACTTCTCTAGCAGAGTGGGCAATTACGGAGACAGTGCTGCCTGTCAGCCGAAGCAACGTCGGAACGTACCAGCTACTCAGCAATGTACAAGCTACGCGGTTCGTTGAGTAGGTGATGAAATCTCGAATAACATCACACGTTGCACGCACAATTTTTGAGCGCTTATCTTCCAATTGCTCCAGAAGTGATACTTTGAAGAAGGAGGACATGATTTGAGTAAAATTTCGTCGTTGAGAAAGATCGGCGCGCGCGCACCCCTGAAGCTCCTGCAATGCAGAAAGGCGAAGTTCCCATTCGTCGCATCGTTTACCTGCAGGGGTCGTTGCTTTGGATGAGAGACGCTGAGCGATATTCTGGAGTTCTTGCTGAACCTCCTTTTCACTCAATGAAATCCAACTCCGATGAGGCCGCATCGTCAAATTTGTATCTTCTAAAGATTATTCTATAAATCTAATTTCAATCGAAGTATAAACGCCTTATGAAATTTTTGATTTCATTATGAACTATTCAAAGGGGAAAAAAGGTAGATTTTATGTAATGCTCTACACACGTAAAACAACGTTCATAAAGGAATGGCAGGGCCTATATGAACCCATATATATGTTTTACTTAAATTCCTGTGATACATACATTATAACAGGTATAATATTATTTCAATCGGTATACTAGCTTCTTTTTAGATTGCTATTATGGATTGAGCTGCTAATCTACCAGCATCGATGGCCGTTGAAATACTCCCTGCTGACAATGCATTTGAGTTACACCAATCGCTTGAAAAGATTTCTTTCGTTACACTTGAGCAGTCCCCCACGACCACGTTTTTGAAGCCTTTCACGTGAAAATTTGGGCAGACCTCTCCAGATTCATTAACATCTGGGCTATTCAAGAAAGCCTCGCTCGTTCCGCTGCCGAAGCCCAGCCAAAAGGCATGCTCACGAACATATGCACTCATGTAATTTGGTTTAGATATGAGCTGACCAGCCCATTCGGCCAATCTCACTAAATCTGTCTGCATTTTTTTAGTAAAGCGTTTCGAAGGGGTGTGCATGAACTTTGCCAGCTGAATCGACTTTCTAGGATCCTCACGAAGCAAGCTGAAGTCAATCGCCTCAGCCCCTGATGTGAGAAATGACAGTGGCTTCGTCCGGATAATTTTACGACACTTTTCCATCCCATTCATAAAGGAATCAATAATTTTTTCTTCCAGTATATCCAGATTTGACATGAATGGAACCTTATGGCAATCTTCTTGTGTTTCTGTAGAAGTATGTTGATCTTCTTGATCTTGCGACTGCACCGCCCCGAGAGGATGCAGCCCGATACGGCGGATAAGTTCGTCTTCAGTATTACTCTCATTGGAGACTAACGCGAGACGGTGATGGAAACCGTTCTCGACGCCGTTCAACACCATTACCAGCGTCATTGCCTGCTCGAAGGAGCCCAGCATGCGATCCCAACCCATTCGCTGGTAGAGCTCCGGGTTGCGCCCTCCAAACGGGAAGAGAAGGATGCGGAGCTCCGCGTTCGGGCCAAACTCCGGCATCGGGATCGAGGCCATGACGTCCACTAGCGAATGCAGATAAGAGCCTTGATGGATAAGCAACCACTGCAAGCTCGCCAGCAGATTCCTCACGTTGCAAGCATCTGACGAGACGCCGTTGTGGGTCCGAAATATCATGGGAAGAGCGATAGCATCCCGCAGGTTCACCGACTCCTTGGAGCTGTTCGCATTCAGCAGCATCGCGCAAGAAGTGGAAAGGCCGGAGAAGAGGTAAAGCCGCCGCAGAAGCCGCGGAGTATGCACGATGCCGGCGGCAACCACCACCCCTCGCTTGACGATAACACGGCTCCGGTGGGGAGTACCCTGCTTGCAGGCCGCATCATCGAACACAACGGCAGAAACCTGCGCTCCTTTTCCAAGCTCCACCATAGAAGTCACCTCGAAGCCAACCACCCGGCACCGCTGCAACACCTTTAGGTGTGATAAACACTCCTCGCTTACAGAACGAAAGATCCACGAGGCGATGGGCATTCGCCTGGCATCCTCGTCGAGCCGAAGAAGTGCGGGGAGGACGTTGCGCGATTTATCCAATTTTGCTTTCAAGTCTGACGTCTCATCTCGAAGGCATTCCGCTGCAGCGTCGGTGAAGGCCCAGGGTATCGGGTTTTTGCACGCGGAAAGCCTCCAAGGCAGGTCCCACCAGGCCGAGGGAGTTTTCGCCGTGGCGTCCACATCCAACCCTCTGCGAGGATTCGGGGACATCGGGGAAAGAGGGGAGTCGTGGGCGAAGGCGGAGCCGAAATGAATCCCCCAATCCGAGAGGCTGCCGCCACCCACACCTTTGTGCTGAGGGTATGACGTATAATTGAAAAGAACCTCATTGGTGCGGATCTTTCGAACCTCGTTGAACTTCACGCCGGGGATGGCGGTATCGCTTCCACCGCTGAGGAAAGGACGAAACGGGCGGCGCGCGACAAAGCGTTGATCCGTGCACGCGCGAAACGGAGATGGATACTTGGCGAACGGCGAGTGCACGAAGTCGGGGCTGAAGAAGAGCAGACGAGCATAATTCAACTCTGGTAACACTCGTGCTATATAACTGGTGGGGAGCGTTTCCTCACCCTGCTCAAGGATGAGCACAGATGGTGTGGGGGTGCTTTCGAGCAATGCGCGGGCGGCAGAAAGGCCGGCAGGACCTGCTCCAATGATCACATAATCCACCTCTCGGGGAGCTTGCTCGAAGGTGGCACTTTTATAGGCCGGACGGCGATTGTAGGCGGATTTGAAACGATAGCGCCACCGCAGAAAGGCGAGACATAAGAAAAAAACAAAAAGCGGTCCCAATAGGGCATATGAATACATATTTAGGACTAAAAATGTCCAATGATATACAAAATTCGAAAAAAAATAATAAGGAATGCTTATTTTTGTGAAGATGGTTACTCCTTTTGCTTTTTTTGTGAGCTATTAACAATTAAAATAATGCTACATAGCGTTTCAAAAGAAGTAATAATGACTATACAAATTTAAAAGAATATCATAGATCCAGTCAAGTTTTGTAAAAAATTTAGTATTCTGTTATTCAAAAAAAAAAAAGAAAACATCAGCCTAACTGATATAAACATTTTCACCGTGTAGCCGATTATGCCCAATCCCAACGAATGACTCGTAAACTGTCAAATACGTTTAAACAAATCATAATTTCTCGTAAATAATATCTATGTATAAGTTTCCTAAGCTACAGATCCACGAACGTATATGCGCCCATATGTATATATATACAAACAATAAATATGAATGTTTTTGTATTTCATTTAGTTGACTACAAACGCGCAACGTGAATTTTTCTTTTTTAAATAAAACGAGAATTGATGGGACAAAACACAATTCTCGATGTACAAAACTATTTTTGCTTAAAGCACATAATAGAACACCAGATATATGAATATATATATTGAGATATATATACACATATATATATATATATATATATATRTACAAATCAAGTACTG
>AIHY01000543.1:0-14548 GCA_000331125.1 Phytomonas serpens 9T
CGTCGTGGGAATATATATGCACAAATATACGACATACGACTTAATTATGCTCGATTTACTTTGACTAGATCTGCCGTAACATGATCATAATATGCCCGAGATTCGGATGGAATAGATGCATTTTCCCCTCCATCCATCAGCACACCTACTTCGGAAATAGTGCAGCTCCAGGCAAACAGTTCGGCTAACATCGGCTGAACCTCGTTCATTTTTTCGTAGAGATGCACTGCCCGATGTAGTTGGTGAGAGATAGCTATCATCGTGGATTTTCTCTCCGTAGGGCTTAAGAGAGAGCTACGCAATACAGTTTGCAACTCCGCGTGTCCAGATACCACTAATAAATTAGCCACTAAAACGAGCACATCCCTAGGACGAAACACACTTACGCTGAGCGCCGTAACTACCTCTACTAGTACACCAAGGGGGCATTGTAAATCCTTCCCAAGGACTGAAAAATGCTGATGCCACAGTTCAGACTGCTCGGGGACTGAGCCTTCCACTTCTTCTGCAGTCTTGCCGCGCGATCCCCCCAAGGGATGCCTCAAAGAATCCTTCTCAAGCTTCTTTACAATTCGTTGCAGGTGAGTCACGGGAGAGTCCGACTTCCACATGAGCACTCGTAAAGCCTTGATAGTTCGTTCAAACGCGTAGTCCTGTTGCATGCCAAAACGATAGAGAGCGACAATCAATATTACAAGGTCCTGAACCCCATACAGTGGTAAATTAGAATACAATAGACCTCTCGCCTTAAGATCACCTGAGGGGTGTCGGAGATCCTTCTCCAAAGCACGGCACACAACGACCTGCAACATGCGTTCCTCTGCTATACCAAGCTCTGACAGGGTGAAGAGAAGCTGTGGAAGAGGAAGGCGGACTCGCGTAGACTCCGCACTTGAGGACCCCAAGATAGGCATCACATTACCCCAAAAAAATCGATTGACCTCGTCAAGAAGTTGCCGTAGCAATTGCCCATCCTCGCTTTCGACGCGAAGATACAAATTGAGAAAAACAGACAAATCTTCAAGTGTAAAATATGTAATGCCCAAATCTCGGGAAGTACTTGAGGAGATGGGCCTTTCAGAAGTCATTGACATATGTGGGGGAGCTCTACCCTCTACAATCTCAGAATCCTCTACGACACGATATCGTTTCAAAGGATAATCTCTAGAAGAGCCTGTGTGAGGCTGCAACGGGGCACGAAGAAGGTTAGATAAGGGACCTAGGACATTTTGAAGAGTCTGAAAGCAAAGATATGCTTGTCGATCATCTCTTGCTTTCTTCGGTAAAAGGGCCGGAAGTTGCTCCCATTCTGAGTAGAGCTCGTGTGCGGTGCGCACGAGTCTTTCTCGTTCAGTTCGCTTGGAGGAGTTTTCTTCTTTGGTGATGCCGAGGCGTGTGAGCTGCGTGTTGACGTAGTATAAAGAGGAAACCCATGTAGGGTTCTCCTCATGTTTAAGGGGACGCTTCGCTGGACCACATTTTAGGGCTCCTACCGTTACGGCTACCTGTTTCGGGACAGTCACCTTCACGGAGGGGTGGTGCGTCCGCCGCCCATGACGAAAGTAGTTCGGGGTCCATGCCAGCCTGCAAGAACGTCGGAGCATGACCTGCAGCTAAAATATCTCCCCCTCTCACAGCTATCGCTAACGCCAATATTCTCCTCCAGCTAACATGAAAATGTCTTGGCTGGTAAACTCACCTACCACGCCCAAGCAAACGCACGAAATAGGTAAATACTATTTCAGACTTTCGTAAAAGCACATATAGACGTATATGAGAGAAGGAATTTATTCCATGTTAGGAGAGCACTCGAAAATGTTGCATAAAAATATGGCAGCAGTATTTCTTCCCGTAGAACCTAATATGAACTTTCACTAAAGATTTTCAATTAGCGGATTATTTTAGCATGACACATTAGAAAGGCATTACGGCGCACTTAAACCATATAAGGGGTACAGTAATATTAACTTCCCGCAATGACTTTTTCTATTTCGTAAAGATGACGGCTGAGGTGCACCTCTTTGACGTCCGACAAGGGTATGGTTAGCATTTTGAGCGAGCCAGGTACCTTGATTGTTAGACGATCACTTAAAGTTAATCTTCGGCTCCTTGGAATAATAGGAAAGACGATATTTCCCTTCGCGTCACGGGGCCTCTCCTCATTTTTTTTTACTGCTAAACGCTTGGCAATCGTCAGAACAAGCTCCACCATTCCTCCACGGTTAGACAAAAATGCTTTCAAAAGCCCTAGGACACCGGAGTTCCAACGGATGTTGATTTCTAGGAGGTGTTTTCGCTCATACATGCAGTGCGCACTGGGCGCATCGACTTTCTGAACGTCGCCCACGATGAGACGGCCATTGTGGAGTCGAACTAAATCCCAGGTACGCATGATGTCGACAGCCGCCCCAATTTGGTGTTGAAGATCACCATCTAGAGCAACTTCAGATGGAACATGGAAAGGAGATGGCGAGGGGCGCAAAAAGGACGGCAAGAGGGAATACCACTTCCCATGCCACGCCACGACTTCGTTAGGGGCCTCTAGGGAAATGTTACCTTTCAACGCTTCACGGGCGAAAGTACGAAAGTCGCTGAGCGTAAATACATACTTCTTAGCCTTCACTGTGGAGGGGTCGAGTTTCACGCGGGGGTTGGTAAACACAACGATCGGTAACACGCATAGCCCACATTGTTTATGGAGTGATTGGTCTGTATACCAGGTGCCCGCTTGCTTCTTACCACTTAAAGATGCATCATTGGGAAGACTATCTGCCTCCATCTCATTTCCTTTGCCGTGTCGTGCATTATAGCGAATCTCCTGATGGGATTCGAGACTGTTCTCTTTAACCCTTTCACCTTTCCCGTAAAGGAGGGATAAATCTGGAAGTGGAATGCGACGCGTGTTCTCGATATACCGTCGCAAAGCCGCTGCTTTGACTACGTTATCCTCCATGACATCCTCGAACTCCAACGTTTGCTTCATTTTGCTGGGCATTTGGAACCAACGGGAGCCGTTACTCCACACGTAGCCTTGCCAATGTTTCACCTCAACGACGAGAACCACCTTCCCAACTGCGATCACGTCGATTTCGCGATTGTGGCCGACGCGCGAGACGGGTACACGGCGCCGAAGATAGACATGTTTCCACCCCGCCTCTCGAAGGACCTTCTCGACAGAGACCTCTGCTTCAATGGCGCCGAGATAGATCTGATCGCCCTTTGAAAGCTCCTCGCTTTCGATGTAATTTCGCATCGCACGCGTGCGCAGCATCGAACGGTACACACTCTGCGAAAGCGCAATTGCTACTCCCACTGTCGCGACGACAACAATAGCTAGTACAATATAGAAAAGATCATCAGCGACTGCTGCGAGGCGGACGAATCCATCTGTAATACCTCCCCGAACAATGTAGCTCATTCTACGCTCGGAACCTTCTTGAGTCTAAGGAAAAAGTGGGCCGACACACATACACCAGTAACCACTGTCAACGTCTGAGGTGTTGAAATGAGATGTAAGAAAACAAGAGGACCAAGCACTGAACGTAAAGTAAGTAAACAACAAAAAAAGCCCCACAAACTCTGGAAGACCGCCGTCTCCAAACATGTAAACAAAAGCATCTTGAGTTCGAATGTAGTGTGAGCTACTTTGAGAGCCTTGTCCCCTCCATTTTTTACCTTTTATTCCCAAACCGGTAAATAAAATTTTGTGATCAATATAGCAGATCATGATTTCGCCATAAAAGGAAAAAATGCTTAACTCTATTTGAGGCGTTTGTTATTTAGCGAGAGGTCATCTTTTACACTTCGAATCTTCTTTTTCGTAGTTGACTTTAGTGAGCAGATCAGCAAACGCTTTCGAATCGATAACACGAATTTGTATGTTATGCTGCTCTACACCCGCCGACTCTAGCGCAAGACAGAGACGGAGTGCTAGAATATGCTTACAACACCAAACTTTTTTCCGCCGCACCGACTGATAGGCATATGCAGAGCATGGACAGTAATATTGCGAAAGCAGTATATGCTCACCAATGCAGTAGATATATCGTGAGGTGGACAATGATGGGCTTGCCAAAGTACGGTGGTCATCTTTTTCTTGATTTTCAGTCGTTAGTTGTGCACTTTGGAGCGGAGACACATGCACGGTACAAACATTCTCCTCAACATAGCGAACGATAGACTCCTCACCGTGTAGCGCGATACTGAGTGCGGAAAGAAAAGTTTTCCCGTGAAGGAGTTCAAGTGGGGCCAAGGCTTCTTCTGCAGAAGCCGGAACTAGTTCTCTCTGAAGTTGACAGGGGTGAGGCATGCAAGGGGATGAATTTATTGCCTGCATCGCTATGTAATTGGAATAGGTTTCCAAAGCTTGAAGCGTCAGGAGCTGAGTAATATCCTCAGCATGCCTTGGAAACATCTCTCTTCTTCCGTGGGAGAGTTGCTAACATATGATCCGGTATCAAAGGAGTAGATAGATTAAAAAAAGAAGGATAATAGTCGGCGCGTAAGACTAAAGGGAAACAGCATTTCCATTGATTTTGTGATTAGGAGCAAGATACAGACTGACGCTTAGCCAGAGAATGTGAATATAAAATGAATGAGCTGTAACAAAAAGGCGCCCGCCGACTCTGTCACAGGAGTTGCGTCGCTTTCCCAATTTTGCTCAAAAGTAACTTGATTTGAGTGATTTAGTGTCGTCTCCTTCGCTCATCGTCTCTTTTGGCATGATCGCGCTTCAAGTCGTAGCGTCGCCCGCCCCTCCCCACCTTATCCTCACCTCGACCGCTATCCCGATCTCGATCGCGGCGCTCACGATCTCGGCCTTTGCGGTCGTCCCCATAACGATCGGCACGGCGAACTTGGTGGTGATGCCGTCTGCCGCTCTGTGTGCGCTCTTGGTGGCGATCAGGGCTTCGGTGCTTTTTGCGGTGCCGCTCCTCTGATCGCACCACGTTCCTCCGATGAAACTCCTCCGCCGCTTCCTTGCGGCGTTGCTTTTGAACCTGCCGAAGATCCTCATACTCGAAGTCATCCTCGTTGTCAGAGGCGGAAAAAGACGAAGATGCGGATTCCTCATTATCAGGTGGCCTTGGTGACACACGCAGAGGCACTCCCGGTTCATGTGCGATTGTGAGCGGTTCGGGATACGGTAGACCGATCGCGCCGAGGAGGTCGGCGGCGTTCGATCGATCCACAACCGAAGGATGATGATGCACGGGCACGTTTGAGGGAGCCTCAAATGAGGCAGATATGGGAGCGCAGGTCCTTTTTCCAATTTTGGGATCGGTCTCGTCACACTCGCTCGCCACGATATGACCTGTACTTGCCTCAGCCTTCCGGTCCTCATTGCCTTGCCGGACCGGTTGTATGAGGTCAGATTCGCGTTGTTCGGCCAAAATCTTTTCCATTATAGTACGGTATTCTATCTTTGGCATAGCAGCTCGGATGGCATCCAGCTCCTCCTTCGAAGAAAACTCAACCCTCCCCAGATAGCCCTCAAATGCAGCTTGGATTCGCTCCAGGGCGTCAGCCGAGACGCCAAGGGCGACATTCCATTGCTCCGGCAGCATGATTCCCTCCGGGCAGCTCCACTTTATCGCAAACGCCGCCAGTTCTATTGCCTTGAACTGCGCAAGCATCTCGCAGCGCGGTGCATCGTTAATCCACGAGATTGCCCTGCTAAGCCAGCTTGTGAAGGCCGGTGAAGCGGCCCCCCTCTCAGCCTTGGTAGAACCCTTGTCCTCAACCAGTATGTTGAGAAAGATCACCACGTATTTATGTGGGCATTCTACAAAAGTTTGGAACCCAATTTGCTGAAGGAGGACTTCTTCCGCTTCAACTACGCAAGCCTTAAAGTCCTCGTACCGCTCTGGAGGAGGCTTGAGATAAATCATCGAGGGAATCCCACAGCGGCGTTGGCTAAGCCGCATAAAGACATTCACGACATGCCGAATACGAATCCCCGGATCCTCCATTTTCACAGCGACAAGCAAACACGCAGCGGCAAGAAATCCAACATCCTCGTGATCAATAATATGACTAACACAATAGTCGAGGGGTGCAAATAGATCCGCCAGGGGCATCAAGCCCGAAACCATTTCGTGGCCAACATGGTTTGGAATCAAGTACTCTACCTTATTGCTCGAAGTACAGCCGATTTGATTTTTTGAAGAATGCTCTTCCAAACTACCTTGTAGACTCCCTTCTTCCACAGAGGACACTCCTCGTGTTTTCTCGATTAACCGCTTGGTGTCCTCAGATGATAGATAACGGTAGCGAAAGTTAGTATTAATACACTTTTGAAGGCGTTGGAAAAGTATGGAGGCCCTAAAAATGGCAGAGGGGGTAGTACGTAGGAGTAACCCAGCAGTTCTAATCAAATCAACACCATAGGCATTGTAGGCTCGACGTGCTTCTGCTTCATTCCACATTGCCTGAATGATAAAATTGAAGATAGGAAAAGAAGGTGAGAATGTGATGGGTGCTTAACTATGCTGCAATTGAGTAGTATTTTTTTAAATCTATTGGCCTGTCCGACGCAGCGTGATTCAACTAAAAGGATTCGATTGTCAAAACCAGGAAAAGTTGGTCCAAAGAAAAATTAGAAGGGTAACAAGGAGGTACGCAGAGAAAATAGCCGTGTCACACAGCATAAAGACAACTAGAGAATTAACAAGATTACTAACAGGGGGTTGCCCTTCAAAAACTACCGATAGCGTAAATAGGATATTTAGTACATAAATTAATTGTTTACGCATGATAAGAATAAAAGCACTTTATCATAGCTACTTATTTTATATCACCTTTTCCCGCTACACACTACTACATGTCACCATGTTCCTCATTCGCGATGTGGTGAAGCTCCTCAAATTCGTCCTTGCTCAGGTCCGACGTTTCCGGATCCACTTCCTTGGCCATATCCGGGTTTCGAGCCTTGAAAGCCTCGGCAAGCTTTTTCATATCTTCCTCACGAAATATCACAGGTGACTCATTCTCATTGTCACGTGTGGAATATGCCGTATATTCGAATTTCAGATTTTGTTCTGTAATTTCCTCCGTTTTGTCTGACAAAATTTGTTCGAGCAAAGAGCCATCTTGCGTGGTCTTATTCAAGTCTCGCTCGAGTCTCTCCTTGTACTTTCCATGGTTCATACAAAAATGTAAAGGTTGACAGATATCACGAGCCATCATATTGACGAGTTTCAAGTCGGCAATATTGTCAGACTTCTTAGCTTTTGCAAGAATAATTGAACTGAGACGATCCATTTCTTCATCGTCTATAATCGCTTCACAAGTCTCTTCGATCGTACGACAGGTGCGCTTGCAGGCCGAGAAGAAGTTTAATACGTCAATGTAGCGTTTACCGTCGGCAACACGGCTTGCATTTGTTATAATCTCAGAGGAGGGAGGCATTTTCAGTACAACGCGACGTATCCACTCGCCCCTTGGTGTAAATGGGTTGCAAAGTTCACTCAAGATCTCAAGAATATCTTCCTCGTTGAGCTTGAGAGACTTGGATTCCTTTTGTTCACGTACTGCTTGAACTTGAATCACGAGGTTTGCCAGGGCATGGGTGCACACATCGCAACCTATGACATCCTGCACCTGCTGTGAAAAGGGTGCATGAGAGGGGAGCTCCATTTTGCACTCTGCACTCAGAGCATATATCGATAGCATTACTCCAATCAGAAGGCTTATAAATTTCACTGAGAATAGTGAGTGCCCACCTGTAACGTGTCCTAGGACCATTTTGAATATTTGTTCTGTTCCGAAATGTGAAATCTTCTTGTGTTGCTCAAATTAGAGAATTTTTTAAAATAAAATCAAGATCTACATAAGGAGGATTCTGAAGAGATTAAACAAAACTCAGTGAGATAATTGAACTTGCCCTCGACAAGTTAGCGTTTCTCCCGATTCTCCATTTACATTGTTGTTCAACTATGTGAATGTTGATGTTTACTGTGACGCATCGGAAATCATTCCAGGACCAAAGAACCAACCGGTGGAACTGATGGTGCAAGTCATCAAAGGGAAAACTAATTCATGATAGACAAGACCCCTAAATCCGATTATTGAAGGAGTGATATATATATATATAGCATATATATCGGAGAAAAAATATTCCTTTGGTAATGCACAAATAAATTTTCTCTCCAAAAGCACCAACACACCAGTATACACTTATGAACTACATAGGCTTCATGAGTGCTCCTCGCGCGCGGCGCTCTAGCTCCAGATTCTTTGCTTTACTCTGCTCAATCATTTCCATACTGCGCTCTTTCTCCAACTCCTTTTCTTGCATTAACCGCAAGCGTGCTTCCTCTAGCTGCGGCAAAACCTGCTTCCCGACTGTATCGAGCTCATAGTCGTATATGAAGTGGAAAATGATGGTTCGGAGGAAATTAGGAGTCGTTTCTTTCCGTGCCAGATGGATGGCCCATTTTGAGAAGTATTCGAATATGGGTTCTGCTTTCTTTATCAACTTACTTTCAATCGCATTGACGTATGCCATTGGAGGATAGTGAGCTTTGTTCTGAAATTCTTTCTTGATTAGTCTCGCGTAGCGATCAGTAGAGAAGGGGTTGCTGTTAAAATGGATTAATCGCTCATCATACACGTCTTCGAGAGCTGGTATCCGCCTCCCGCGCCACCAATTCAAGGGATTAAGCAAGGATCGACATTCTTCGTGACTTTTGCTAGGCAGAATGCCGTTCAACAGGAGCTGCATCTCTTTTTCAAGCTGCGGACGCTGCGAATGTGGCAAACCACCGGCGACCAGCCCACGAATTTTGAGCTGCGTATTATCCTCTTCCAAGAGATTATCCGCTTGGGTTTGAATTAGATTACTGAGAATCTTCGCTGCCCCTGGGGCAAAGTCCATCGCATGATCACCAAAGCCGGAGCAGACAAACATGTTAAATGCGCCACCATTGTGATCCACCAGTGGTGCCCCATCTGGAGAAAAGCCACGAGTATATTCTTCAACCTTAACACATTGGTTACGAGAGCTATAATCCGATTCCGCACGTTTGGTGTTTTCATCCACGATGTTATCTCGGGCATCGAGTAATGGGACTTCCATGCTGCATTTGACGCGCAGATAAGCTTCCAATCTCGTCAGAGCTTTGAAAACGGCAGTAGGGCGATGATCTTGGAAAATGTTGTTAAAAGAAAGAAGCCCAGTGAGGTAGTATTGTTCCCCCCCACCAGACACGGCGTCCCCGTTCTCGTGTTCCGATTCACGCAAGTCTTTGCTAAGATCAATACTTTCTGGGGATGCCTTTACAGAGGTATCACCATAGCTGCCCATGCCTGAATGAGGGAGACTGTAGGCGTAAAGACCACAGGGGCCGGAAAGTTGCGTTAAAGAAGGGGCACACACGTCCTTATTCACGGGAAACAACTGTTTCAACGCAGTCGAGATGGGCCCTTTGAGATTTGCAAGAGACACTGCACATCCAGAAAGGGATAAGATTGGGAATCGTGAGGATTGAGTTGTCATCACTCCTGTCTGAGAGCCTGTCGCGAGCACCACGACATCGAACATGTGGTCACGATAGTCTCGTGCCTGGGTTACGTTCGCAGGGGTCGCCACAGAGGTTCGGATACTTCGAGTGACCTCCACGTTGTACTTGAGATACGTGTTGGCGCTTTCCCAGCGCTCCGAGAGGGCAAACTTAACCCGATATTTGTTCGCGCAAACCCTGGCAAGGGCTTGAGTCCAGCCAACGGGGTCTAGCATAATGGGTGAGGAATGTGCGGTCTTTGCGGGGATGACGCGAAAGCCATTTCGTCGCGTATATCCATCGGTTGTCTCTTGGACCACCTTGTGGACGGGGACGTCCTGGGAGAGGATGTGTTCTTGCAGTGTTGGGTGTTGCCTCGCAAGCTCCGACACGACGGCCACACTTAGGCGGGAGAGGTTATCGGTACAGCGCATGATCTCATCCGCCGAGGTACGGCTCCGGCGCCGCGCCGAAAGCCATTGGTAGAACGTAGGCTGGAAGACGGTATGCAGCCAGTGGTCCCGGCTGATGATGTCTGGACAGGCCGCCGAAAGCCCCCCTTTCAGGAGTTCGTCGAGTACTCTCATCTGCGCTAGCGAGGGTTCCAGTAGGCCGACGCCCGTAAATGGCAGGGCGAAACGCGTGCCGCCGCCAGACGCGACTTCGGCACTCTGCTCAAAGACGGTCACATCAAAACCGAGTTGCGCGAGCTCGTATGCAACGTGCACCCCTGCGATGCCGGCGCCGATGACCGCCGCGGTCGGGGAGGAAAGGTTGAAGTCTGTTAAAAGTCCATTACTGTCGTCGGTAGTTGCAGACGAGAGGGGCTTGGCTCCTGCGTGCGATATGGATGTGCCCATTCACTCACAGTGGTGCTACGGCGTGAAAATAAAGGTCGATATAGGGTATGCAAGGAGAGGTGATGGTAGTAGGTACCCACCACACTTCGATTACCTACACACTAAAGAAACCAAACGCTCCTTCTTTTTTTGTTTTTATCCTCAACCCCGCTTTCGTTCCAGTTTTCTGTTTACGAAACGTCACCCGCGTCCAGCAGTAGAGCAGTCACCCTGTGAATGTTTATCCTTCTCTCTTTTTAATTATTTGTTAAATATGTTCATCAAGAAATAGAAATAACATACAATACATGCTAGAGCAAAGGAAACACTTGAAGTCATAATAGATACTCAATTCGCTATCCTTTATGTGTTTTATCGTCACATCATTTTCAACAAGTATGTACCATTATAAAGGAAGGATTGCGTTAATGAGCAAGGCAATCCGCATTCTATGCATCGATGCATACAAGTGTATTTAGATTATTACTTTACAGTTGGTCTAATGTAGAATTGGAGCGCAGTGAGGGAAGAGTATCTCAACGCATCGAATGGCACACCTGGAAAGAGATTTCGTTTACAACTTAGCCTATTACCCTCCTGTCTAGCTTGCAGGTATGAAGAAATTAGAAGCCGCATCGCTTAGCCACTCTTCATAAACCACGGACACATCCTTCATGTAACGCTTGTTAGTCCACACAACGCTGTGGAAAACAACCAGTGCCGGTTTCTTTCTATGTGAAAAAAGCACACTAGAGGGGTGCAAATGCACAACTTGCTGACCCACAATCGTCTTGTATAAACCAATTCTTGCATCAAAATAGGCTGTATTTAGGAAAAGACCAGCACACAGGGCGCGCCGCAGTAGCTCATAGTCTCGCCATTTAGGTTTTCCAGGAACCGTATCGCCGTTCGACATCGCCGCACCAGATAGTGACCAGTCGTCGATTTCGCCCATCCCGAGAGAATCATGAGGATCGGAAAGATTCGATTCGATTGCGCCATCATACACCTTGTCATCCTCGCGTAGACGCTTTGCATAAGTGAGCGACTTGGAAGATCCAGACAGGACCTGTTTCCTGGAATTTCCCATGCTGGTAGAGGTAGTGAGGTTACGTGTTTGTAGGATCTCGTTATCACCCTCGGCTTCCGCCAAGAGAATAGCAGTTAGTTGTGTCTTAATGTCCTCAGCCTTTAGCATTTGTCTATAGCTTATGCCGTTCATTTCACACCAAACTTTACGATTCTTCTCCGGGGTCCTGCAAAAGGCCTGATAGATACTCAAAAGCGTCGCGTGGTCGCCTGATGACTTCGCGAAAGAAGCCCTACACCTGTCCGATCGCTCTCTATATTCCCGTGAAGTCAAAAACAGGTTCTCAGTATTTGTCATGGCCACAACGGCTATAGCATCTCGCGCGACACCAATGGCCTTTGCCGCCAACAACGTCATAGCTGAAGTAGGTTCAATAGGGAAATCGGTTAGCCTTTTTCCCAGAGGCGTGATTTTCCCTTGGTTATCCAAGGCTCTCAAAAGAAGCAACATTTCTTCAGCCTTTACCACAGAGGACGCCCTTGGCGGGTCCATAAACTCAAAATTCAGAATGTCGTCAATTCCTAGGCTTTTCATGTGAAGTACAACGCTCACCAGACTACTCCGACGAATCTCAGGAGTCGTATTTTCCTGCAGTGCCTCAAATGCTTCGGCAGTATATAGCCGAAAGCACTTGCCTGCCGACATGCGACCAGCTCGTCCGCTGCGCTGGAGAGCCTGCGCGCGGCTAATATCCACTTCGACAAGAGCCTCCATTCCTGTTTTGCTGCTATAGTACTTAGCCTTGACCACACCAGAGTCCACGATGTACTTGATCCCTTCTACGGTGATGGACGTTTCCGCAATGTTAGTTGCGAGAATGATCTTGCGGTAGCCGCTTGGCGCCGCATCAAAGACATGCAGCTGCTGTTCATACGGCATCGCTGAGTACAAGGTCAGCACGACGAAGCCAGGGACGTCCCTCTGGAGCATCTTCACCCGATTCTCTAAGATTCGCTTCGCGTCCTCAATCTCCTCCTGTCCTGTAAGAAAGCAAAGGACATCACCGGGCTCCTCGTTCAAGTGAATTTGCATGATGGCACTGACGCTGGCCTCGACGTAGTCGGCCTGCGGTTCCAATGCATGCATGATGCTAACCGGGTACGTCCTGCCATGGACGACGCCGATGGGGGCATCCCACCAGAACGCGCGGAACTGCTCTGCATTTAGAGTGGCCGACATCACCACAATCTTGAGGGCCTGCCCCCGACGCCGCACGATGGCCTTGAGGAGTCCAAAGAGAATGTCACCGTGCAGGGTGCGCTCGTGGGCCTCGTCTAGGATGATGCAGCTGTACTTACCAAGGTCAGGGTCAGTTTGAATTTCGCGAAGAAGAATACCGTCAGTTAGATACTTGATTCTTGTTGCATCGGTACACACGTCATCGAAGCGCACTGCATACCCGACCTCGCCACCTAACTTGGCATTGCGCTGTTTCGCGACATGTCGAGCGATACTCACCGCAGCAACACGTCTAGGTTGAGTGCAACCCACAATCCCCTGCTTCTCTATGGGATACTTTGAGACAATGTCATCCCAGACGTACTGCGGGATTTGTGTGGTCTTACCGGAGCCAGTTTCGCCTACGATGACTACTGCTTGATTCTTCTTAATCAGCTTCAAGATGGCGTGTCGGGCCTCAGTAACGGGTAACGCACCCGTGTTTGACGCCATCACCATGCCCAGTATCAGCAAATAGAAAAAGATATCCTCTAAAAAGCTAGGGATATGATGCTCTTGAGCGCTTTGTATGCAAGCACGGGAAAAGAGAAGTTTATGAAAAGGGGGGAGAGGAGAAGGAAGGTGGTCAGCAGATTTAACAGTAATACCTATGACTGTTATGATAAGAATAAATAAAAAACGGTTATCTTTTCATCCTTAAGGACATAACGCTAAAACTCTGAAAAGATCCAATTAAATTGTAACGACGCTTTTCTTCAGCCTCCTCCTTTTCCTTACCGTTGTCTGAAATAGTTTACAAATCCCAGTACAGTAGTCCCACCGCTCATTGTCCACATTCTATCAGTCCCAAAATATCAGCCTGAGGAAACGAATATTCAAATGGATAATAATAAAAACATAGTGAAACAGGTTGATAAGAGATGAATATATATGTAGTAACATAACCCAATGCTAGTTCTTAATGCTTCGAACTTTTATTGTTCGTCAGTTAGTTGCACAATGAAGAAATATTTCCACCAAACTGGTACTCCATGGGGATTGTATCAAAAATGTGGTGAACTTGATAGGAGATGTAAAGGTATAATGGTATATCAATGGATTGAAGTCGTGCCCAATCTGCACGGGCAGCGTCTCCCATTGGTGTCTTGGCCTTGAGAGCAGTAGAAAGGAGTTGGTGCGCAGGGTAAGTGATTTCTGCCCACTTCTCTGCAATCGCAAGCGCGAATACTAATGGCATTGTGCGCCCTTTCAGGATTGATGGTAATCGTTCGTGGAACATCCTAGAAAGCACGTACAAGGGTGGTGCAACGATACAGAACGGTTGAAGTACCATTTGGTACTTCATAAAGCGATACGATGCCCAGAAACTTCGCTCTTCTCTAGTTGACGGCAATTCATCCTGCATGCAGATGCGTCGGCAATTATCCATGAGAATTTTAATGTTGCGCACCTTACTATGTGCATGTCGCTCACTAGGGATGACATCGAGCGGAACACGATAACGCAGCCCACCGCTACCTTCCCAGCTCCGCGTACTAGGGTCGTACGCTTCTGGATCATTTTCCTGGAGCGTCGTTGGCACCTCAAAGGATGTGTTTGTCCCACTAAATATCAACTTGATGAAATCATCTACAAAAGCTGTGAAAACACTGGTTAAGTCTAAGAAGGAAGGCACGTTATCTCCTATGCCGGTTTGATAGCGTGACATAACCGCTAAAATTCTTACCGAATGTGTGAATTCCTCACTGACAGGCTAGAGACGGGAAGAATAAGGTAAGTTGGGAACGAGCAGGGAGAAAAGGTTTGAAAAGTTTCTGCATCAGCGCGCATTTCTGGATTTCATTATACATCGCAAAGGAGGTTACACCAAAGCAAATCGATCTCCCTTTTTTTATTTGACGATGATATTGATTATTCAAGCCTTTTCTGAAATACCG
>AIHY01000544.1:0-23190 GCA_000331125.1 Phytomonas serpens 9T
GGGGAGCCGTGAATCCGGCGATCCTCGCGCGGGGGATCCCGCGTTTTCCCCGCCGTCCCCTCCCCTTTTTTCCCCTCTTTCTTCTTCGTCATCGTCGGTTTCGTTTTCTCTGCCTCGCGAGGAGGCGGGGGCGGTTGTCGAGCTCGTTTTTCACGCGGCGGCAAATCGGCTGCCGCTGCCGGCGCGGACGATTCGTGGCGGATTGGAGCTCCTCCGTGGGTGGTTGGCTGCCGCCCATCCGGGGGAAACGAACGGGCAAACGGGAGAAACACGCGAGATGAAAATTAAGAAAAACGGTGGAGGCGGAGGCGGAGAAGGAGAAAATGGAGAAATAAGAACACGAAACGAGAACGGAAAGGATGATTCCCCCCCGTCCCACGCGCAAGCTCGAAAAAAAGAAGGGGACGAGGCGCTCTGGGAGGCCTTGCACACCGCATACGACCTTCTTGCCGCGTACGCGATGCTTGCGGGAGGGGTGGAGACGCGGACGGCCACCCCGGACGCGATTGTTTCCCCTTCGACGAGGTTAGAAACCCCCCCAAGCGTCCTTCCAAACGAAAAAAAGACGGAGGAAAACGAAAAAGAATCGGGGAGGCGATTATCGCGCGCGCTGCGGGTGGCCGGGGGGTGGGATCTCGCGTGGGCCCTCCGTCTGCGTAGTGGCGCTCGCCTTAGCTGGGAGGACTACGCGCACCTCCTCTCCCTACTCCAACGCCGCATCGGGGACAACGGGGTAAATGGGGAAAATAGCAAACACCACCCCAGGCGAGGCAGCGGAAGGGAAAATAAAAACCAAAACGAACTAAAAAAGGAAGCCTCCGCGCGATGGACGTCGGCGGAGACGTTGGAGGCGCTGCAGGGGTGGCTGGCGGCGATGCGGCGGGATGGAGTGCTGCCGACGAGGGCGGCGTTGGACGACTGCGTGGGGATTTTATCGCGAGTGGAAGCGGGGGAGGGGAAACTCGCGCGGGAACGCCGTCTTTTGCGATTCGCGAGGCTCCTCACCTCCTTCCCGACCGTCACGAATGCACGGCATAAACCTCCTTCAACGAAAGGAAAAGGCGAGGTTCGTTTCCCAGGCGAAAATAGTCCTGGCGGAGGGGTGGTGGAGAAAATAAAGGGAGAGGAAGAAGCGGCGGAGAGAGAGGGGGGAAAACCTCCACGGGAGGGGTATCCGCCATCGTACACGCTTTCCAGCACGCTTGTCAGTGAGATCGTCCTTGCCGCGCGGGAACTTCTCACAGGGGTGGAAACCGAAGAGGCGGAAAGTCGTTTTCGTCGGGAAATCCACGCGGATTTCGTCGAATTCCTCGTCTGGCTCGCCGCGTGGAGTCGTCCACCGCGGCTGACGGCGGAGGTGCTCGACGCGGCGGTGGCCGCCGTCTGCGATTTTGACGGTCCCCTCTCCCCCTCCCGCCTCCTCCACGCCCGTCTCCTCCCCGGGGATGAAAAAAACCGCGAATCCCTCCAAAATTCCCACAAGACGTGGCAGGAAAGCCGCGAGGGCGTCTTGCAGCCTCGTCACGCGGGCAGCCTCGCGATATTTCATCTCCTAACGCAGCAGCAGAGCCGCCATCACGTGCGGGGGTCTCCAGACGCGTGGCTGGCGGTGGTGGGCGGCGCCGCCGCCGCGTCGAATCCCCCGTCGCGCGGTTTTTTCTTTCCTCGCGGGGTCGAATCGATTCTTCGCCGCCTCGCGGCCTCCCCTCCATGGGAGGGGAATGGGGGGCCGGCCTCGACGCGATTTTCCACCGCCCTCGCCCTGACGGTGGCGGAGCAGTCTCTCTGGGCGGTCTACCCCCGGATTCTCGCGCCGGCGGCTTCGCCGAAGGAAAGGATTTCTTCTAAAAGTAGGAACCCCTTCCCTGCCTCGACGGTTTCCTCCTCCGCGGGATTCCTGCGGCGGCGGATGATTCGCCACGTCGAGGAGATCTACGCGGTGGCGCTGGCGGCGTTGCGCCCGCCTTCTTCCACGTCCTGGGCGGCGTTGATTCTCCGCGCGGAGGGGACCTTCGCGGAGCGCGTGGAGCTCCTCCGTGGGGCTCTCCACGATGGCGCGACGGAAGTCGACCTGCAAGGGGTCTTTCGGGATCTCGTTTTGGGGGAAATCCGCAAGGGTGGGGAGGAGGGGGTGCGCGGGTGGTGGTGGGGTCTGATGCCCTGGATCACCGCGGAGCTTCAGGAAAAGATGCTCGACCTCCCGGGCTGTGGGGAGGAATCGGACCCCTTCGCGAGGGCGAGCTCGCAAGGTTTGTACGTGGATGATTTTGTTTTATTTCGGCTTTGGGAGCTCGTCCAAAACGACCCGAAGGAGGGGAATGGTGTGGAGGCTTGCGAGGGTACGGAAATACTCTCAGAGGGATCCATCACGAGGTGGAATCGACGAAGGATGGATGAGGTGGTTCGCCGCGTCCTCCTTCAACGCTACACTGCCGCATCAAACACGAGAGGTGGGATCGGAATGTTTACTCATGCGATTATTCTGCAAAGTATTGACGCAACTCGGACTTTCTCCTGATATCGCCACGTTTTGTTTATCTTTTATCGTAGCCGTTTTTTTCCCCATGGACTTCATTTCAATCAGTGACTGCAAAACTCCATTAGCGTTTGTGGGTATGGGATGGGTATTGGAATAGTAGTTTTTCTTGCATGAAGTGTTAGTCGTGTAGACTCATTAGAGCTTCAACGCGAGACATTTCGCTGTGTGAAGACAGGCTCGCATATTTGGCGGGTTTATTGTCGTGTAAACGATGTTCTTTTATATTTCACATCTTTACAAAGATACTTTTTTTACATACATTTATTGGATAATAAGATTGCTCTTTTTTTGTTTCTTCCCGTCTTGAGAATAAAAGGATTTATAAAGACGTAGTGTGAACAGAAACCATCCTAGGCTCTTCTTGCTCTTTTATTAACGGATGACCACACCCGTTTCGTACACGTGTGCGGCGGTAACACAGTGGGCGAACACCATTCTCCGCACCTCTCATGAGTCGCTTATTCAATTTCAACCCAAAGACGTCGCGCTTCTTCTTTACGGCATTTTAAAAGCACACACCACCCTCCTCCAGGACAACCCTCTCAACACGGAGGATTTCTCCGCCCTCCTGCCCTGCTGCTCACTGCAGGAGATTCAGTTTCAGGCGAACCCCTCTGCCACCACACAGCTGCGGAATGCGGAGCACGTTTTGAGCGTCGTTCGCCGTGTTTCCGCGGGGTTTGCGAGGGCCGTTCCCCCTCCCTCTTCTTCTTCTTCTTCCTCTTCCTCGTCATCATCACGCGCGTTTACCGTGATCAGTGATACCCTGACAGCGGAGGTTTGGCTGGATGGGAGGGCCTTTGCAGAGGAGTTGAAACTCTGGCGGTGGCTGCGCGAAATCGCCGCACGGCTGCATTGCACGGAGGAGGGTATCCAACGCGCCGTGGAGGCGTACCTCGGCGGCTCTTCCACGGCCTCCCCTCCGCCCGAAACGGGCGGGATTCCTTCTCTTTCGGTTCAAACGATAGGGGAGGATTCGAACCCCATCCAAAATACGTCAGAGCGGGGGAAAATCGCTCGCGAGGGGGATGGAAATCGTCTGGAGCTGCTCCCAGACCCGAAAAAAATGCGTTTGGAGGGGGATGCCGCCGCCTCGAGCACGGTGGAAGGCGATTTATTTGCGAAGTTGAGAGAGGCGTTGGGGCTCATAAAGGCAAACACCCCTGACGGGGAGGCCACGAATCTCGACAAACGGACGGAGGTGGTTTGCTCGAAATGCCCCCTCGTCTTTGCGCAGGCACTACAGGGTAATTTGCAGTACATTAAGACGTTGGAATCACAGCGTCGTGCGGCGCTCGCGGCGTGTGGAAAGA
The DNA here is from genome assembly GCA_000331125.1 of Phytomonas serpens 9T. Classification (NCBI taxonomy): domain Eukaryota; phylum Euglenozoa; class Kinetoplastea; order Trypanosomatida; family Trypanosomatidae; genus Phytomonas; species Phytomonas serpens. Next base: position 3,853 of record AIHY01000544.1, read on the forward strand.
AGAATCTGACAGAACTTTTAGCTGTTCTCAGCAGCTTTGCATAGTAAAATGAGTAGGGAAAAATATGGATATTTAGAAAGAGAGAGAATTCCACAATGATTTCATTACTTGTCTGCTTTATTCGGCTCGTGACTTCCTTTTTTACTATCGCTCCCTCCCCGAGTTTAGATGCTGGTGCTGAAAAAGGGAAGCGGGAAAGCACACTCGCTTTCTTGGAAATCGCATTTCGACTGTGTTTTCGTCTCACTTTTACCTTTCCATTGGCTTCTCATGCCAAATTCCTTTGCCTGTGTAGATTTTTGTAGATGACTATTTCGGCTTTCCTTCTGGAATTTAATGGAGCATAAGGGGTCTATTGCTTCTTCGTCCCATTCCCCTACATATAGATGGAGGGCATCAATTGCTACATTCCTTTTTCTTGGCTTTCTTCTGATAACTATAGTTTAAGTACGTGATCATATTTCTATTTAATTCTGAGTACGTGCGTGTTTATATATTCCGGTTCTTCTAAGGAACATCAAATTAGTTTAAGGTTGTAGAGAAACTCATTCTCAAGAAGGTAATAGATCAAGCAGGCAGCTACTCTAAGCTCTTTGTGCACGCCCGTTTAAAACTGTCTTACGTGTACTAGAGAGATACCGATTTGCATATTCGCAGTTGTCTAACAAAAGATAGTAGGAAAAGGAAAAGGCAAAGCACTAGACCATGTCTTTAGCATCAACTGGTCCTAGGAGATTCATCCTGCGGCGGGTGACTGCGTCGTTTATGTTTTCTACGCGTCTGCTAACCTCGCGTCGTTGCATTGCAAATGAGTTTAAGGATATTGAGCGTACTAGCTCAAATTCCAGCGGTGCGGCGCAGCCACCAGCCATCCCGCATAACGATCCCATCCTTCCGATGGATTTTAACCCCCATATCGAGTGGTTTGAATACCCCAAAGAGATTTTCGATCCAAAGTACCCCTACACCCGCGAGGAGAGCATTCGCATGACGGAGGAATCATGGGAAAGCACGATGGATGAGATGGCCTCGAAGTACGGCATGCGGCTGAACATGACGTCGAAGCCGACGTTTTGGATGGCCTGGGCTATGATGTTCTTTTACACATGGTACACACTCTGGGGCTGCTATCGTGCGATGGGAACGGAGCCTGGGTGGAAACATTTTAAGAGTATCATTATGAATCAACCGAACGCCCCGACACTCGAAGAGGATGATATCTACCTCGATCAGTGGATGCGGCCGGAGATGCGTGAAAAATTCAGCCGTTATGATCGTTTCTGGAATTGGAAGCCGCTTGTCAATCGTGAGGGTGCGAAAACAAGCTGGTCGATTCCGATGGTTTATCAGGATGAATCCGAGTGGAAGCATATGACGAGTAAGTACTAAGGCGGAGGTTGCAGTCAGAGGAGGGGAAGTAACAACAACAATAGCAACCTCATCGTTCCCAACGAAGGGGAGCGAATGCATTGTTGTTGGTATTACTATTATTATTATTATTGTGTGATTTTAGCAATTTTTTCACTTTTATAGCCGCTCTTAGTATTTGTTCTCTTTTATATGGTAGTTATTAGCATTATTTACTTTAGCTTATGCTGATTGATTCTTTTCAGTATTTACCCAGTTACCAAAAACGCAAAGAGAAGTTGCTCTTTCATTTTTAGTGATGTAGTGTAGGAGGCATCATCCTCCCCTTTGGTGAAGAATATCCAAATGAATTTCTTCAAATGGGGGTGAAGTGCCAAATTGTTGGCAGTCTATTTCTCCTTGAAGCATTTTCAAGTGGAAGTGGAAGTAGAACTAGCACCAGTTGTGTTTGCCTTTTTTTAGAATATATATAATATGAAAATACCATTTTGGTTATTCATAGTGGGAAGCATACATCTAACAGAATATGATTCCCCTGCGAAAAGAGCAACCATCGTTCTAATAACCTTTCCCAATCCTAGACGGACTAAATGTTGCCCTTTTCCCCTATATCCCTCTTATTTGTCATCTTTTCACACGTGTTGCTTGATTTTTCATGCCGGTAGTAGGGATCTAAACGATTTCCCGTTAGTTCAGGAGCCCAAAAATCTTTTAGGGTTCTCATTGTTTAAGTACTTTGTGTGTATTACTACTAGTTATCTTTAATATATCTGTATATTTATAGATATATGATTATATTTATAGGCACTGATACAAGTTGAAAGATACTAAAAGACTATATTTCAACCATATCATTTTTGATCAAAGGGGTTGCGATGAGCATATCATATCCTAACCCCGAGAAGAAATCTCCGCGGCATATTTTGGCCAGCTGGCAGATTTCACCCTCTCCTAGCACGGTAAACCCCAGCCCAAGTCTTCCCAACCCCTCCGGTGAATCCCCTGCAGAGCCGGTTTGTCGGCTTCACAATCCGCTAAAAAAATCCCCTACAGACAATCGCAAGGAGCCGTCGGTTTCGTTCGATCCGAATAGTTTCGTTTCTGCAAAAGCGGAGAATCCGATCCTGCCCTTCCAAACTTCCGCATTCCAATCTCAACCCCTTCGACCTCCTCCTGAGGAGGAGGGCGACGAGGCCATCGCGTCCAGTGATGAGGAATTGGAGGGCCATACCACGTCGTGGGGGGCGATGGCGACGCAGTCGCCTCAAAATACCCTCCCCATCCTCCCCGAAGGAGATTTTTCCCGCGTTTTTTCGCTCACGGAAGTCGCGCGTGGGGCAGCCCTGACGAAGTTCACTCCCTCCCTTCCCGCCGCCCTGCATGAAATCCCTCGTGGGATTCCCTCGGATGGGGGAAAAGGATGGGGCGGCGATGGCATCCGGCAATCCTTCGCTGCCACGATTCAAACCATCGCGGCATTTCCACAGGTCGCGAAGATGTTTTCCGAAAAATCAAACCATCTCTTTCAGCATCGAACTTCTTCGGCCGCCGGTCATCGGAGTTTCGTATCCACGGATGGGGGTTCCTTTGGTCGTCTCTCCTTTCCGTCGGCCGAATACATTAAGCTAAAGGCCATAAGCGAGGAAATCCAGGAACGCCTGAAGGAGGAGCGCCAAGATCGACGAAAAAAGGCCCAACGCGTTTTCAAACCCCACGCCCCTTCGATCTTTTCCGTAACGCTTCCTCATGTTAACGAGGATGGCATCATTGATATAGGCCGCGATGGCTACGCCCGAACTAAACCGCTTAACAGGAGTGGGATGAGGAGCGAAACCTCCTCCCTAAGCATGAGAGGTGATGGCTCTGGGAGCAGCAGCTCGCAAAAAGTTATGCCGTGCGAACGGGATGGGAACTCGTGGAAGCTGCCGTGTGGGGGGTTGTCGGTGAATCAGATCTTGCAGCGTCTGATTGATCGCGAGACGCCGTCGAAGCAGACGCTATTCACGGGCCTTGAGGTTCAGCGGCTTATGCGTGACGTCCCGCAAGCTAGTGAATTTGTGGTAGTGCTTTTCTGGTATGTCGTTTTTCGTGGACGTCGGACGCGGGTTGAAGAGCTGCTTATCGGGCGCTGTGAAAGGCTCTTTGTGACTTTCCAGGAACTTCTTCCGGATGATGATTCGTCGCAGCGACGGTCCTCACTTCCGTCATACGAACATCTCGAACTTCTTGTGGAGGAACTCCAACACATGATTCATCTCCGCATGGCATGGGAGAAAGCGGAAGAGGAAGGGATGGTAATTGGTATGCTATCACAGAGCGATTCCTCTAAGCTACAAAGTACCATGCATTCAGATATTTCATCAAGTCCGGATTTATTTCACGAATTTATGCGGTTTCGGTACGTTTATACGAACAAATACTTACCAAGCATCCTTAAGTCCAAGACGTGTCCAAAGGAAGAAGATATTAAACAGCTCGCCGATGCGCTCGATCTTCTAGCGGTCTCACGTGAAGAATATCTCGAGCTAGTGCAGCTCGAGGCGCGCACCTACCGGCGACTTGCGCTTCTTTTTAGCGAGATTTTTCACACCTTCCGAACTCATAAAACGAAGACAAATGAATCCGCGCTAAAGGCTTTCAATACCATAAAGTTTCCAACTTCGGTCTCTGACAACCCCATAGTGGATTCGCCTTCCGGAGTTCCAGCGGCGGCCAAGGATCCCCACATCAAGCTAGGACACCGGGCTCAAAAGAACATATACACTGAAAACAACGTGGCGAAGCTGAAGATGAAAGACATTGTCATCGACACCTACCTCAGCATCGCAGCACGAATCACGTATTATGCATTAGTGTATTGCTTCCCGAATGACGTCTACACCGGTGAGATTTTTGATCGACGGTTTCGCGCGGATTTGCTGCGACTGCTGCTCTATTGGAGTAGTGGGGTGGTGCTCGTGCACACGTCGGCGGTGGGGTGGCCGGTGCCCTGCGAGGAGGATTTCCTCCACGACGCCGCAGCCGAGGAGGAGGAAAGGGAGAACGATACGAGCAGCGCCCTCGCCCCATTAGGGCTTCTGGGAAGGGCCGACTCCTCCAGCCTCCTGGAGAGGGGGTGGGAGACTCCCAACCTCGTGAACAGCCTCTCGAGAGGGGCCTCTCCGCTTGCGAGGACGCCTTTTGAGGGCCCCACGCAAGTGGAAAGAGGGGGTCACGAAGGCAGCGAGAGGGGGTCATCAATCCCCTCATCGTCTTCCAGGTTGTTGTTCACGCGGCCGGGGATCGGGGATGCAGCCGCCAACCACTTAAGGCTTCCCGTCGTCAAGCCTCACGCCACGTCCGAAGGAGCATCATTAAATATGAAAAAGGGGGATAAAGGCATGAACGCCACGTGCACAAATCCTGTTGTTCATAAAGAACCAGGGTGCGGTAGTAATCTTGACAGGCATCGTCCCACGGTCCTCACTCTCGATTCCATCAAAAGATGTGACGATAGGGTGCCCTTTTCACCACAGAAAGAGGGTAAAGCCGATACCGCGACAAGATGCATCTTACCCCGGGTGGCTCATCGACATTCCAGCAAATGGGATGCTCGTTCACGGAAATCCAGCGTGAAGAGTGCTTTGCTGACCTCAAAAGAACAACTTAGGGGTAAATGCGCCGCTAGAAAGAGTCAGATATTTGGAATTGGCAACGAAAACGCCTTCAACAATGTAGATGTTTCAATTGCCAACGGGGAGCACCGCTTAATGGCGGAATTCCATCATTATCAAAGACATGCTCGACGTCTTTTAATAGATCTACACAAGTACACATCACGGCAGTATAAATTTAATTTAGATTTTGATCCGAGACGATTTAAGCGATACGAAAAGAGCGTAGACGACGACTATGCGGCGAATTCTCGTTTATCTACAAACGTTACGCTCAAGTTACCTGGATTAGAGAGTAAAGGGAAAGAAACGTTCCAGAATGCCAACCGTAACTCCATTTCTTGCTCGGCCTCACGGGAAGAGGTTATTGGGATAGGAGGTCACCAGCACAGGAAAAGCGACGATGCACACCGACACAGTGGAGATTCCCAGGCGTTGAGCGCAATGGATTCTATGAGGAAATGTTATTATTCGAATGAAACGTCACCGAATTTTAGTCCAACGTCTAAAAGCACGCGTGTGAAAAACTCAGCGATATCGTTTTTGATGTCCAAGAAGAAGAAGAAGAAATCTGTGAACCCACTGCCTCTTTCCCAGCCTTCGCATGGGGAGGGGGTTAGTCAGTTTTCACAATTTTCTACATACGCGATGTCGGTTTGCTCCTCCCCCTCTGAGAATTCGAGACATGCCGTCTCATCCTCAGATAAGGAAGATCAGGTCATTGAAACGGTCAAGAAAGGTTGTAAAAGCATGAAGTCTCAATTAAGCAATTCGAGCCTCCTTATTAACAAAAAAGCTGGATCAAGCCAATTTAAAGTTTTACCTCTCATGTCTACAATCCCACCCAAAGAGACGGAGGATCATAACTATAAATCAACTCGGTTGAATAGGCGCCCGACCAGCATATCGAGCTTTACTCAGCAAAATAATTCATTCCATTCCAATAACATGAGAAACACCCCTTTGCGCGAAGATTCGCTCCAATCATTCCCGGAAGAAGCTGTAGAGCGAAAACAGCGCAAGTTGCCGGTGTGGAACCAAATGGTGGATCTCGAGAGTCTGCATCGATCCCCACCGCGCGTAAGTAGAACGCGCTCCTGCAAACGAAGTTTCTCTCAAATGAAGCTGAAGCTGAAGCGGACACTCGCCCAGCACGCGTTGGAGACGGCAGGGTTGTCTTCCCACAACTACGAAACCAACCACCTCCATTCCTTCTCCTCGTTGAGTAGCAGAGAGTATGGAGCGCCCTTGCCGAGCCCCACCGTCGCGACGTTCGAGTCGAAAGCCGGTAAAAACGGAAAGCGAAACAAATACCACTCGCCTACCTCTTCCGAGGATGCTAAGAGTACCCAGAAGGAAGCCGTTTCTCGAGGTGCTCCGTATTCCTATCTACTTTCAACTTACCCTCTCGCTACTTGCTCAAACGATGCGCGCGAGTACCTTTGCCTGCGTTGTGGCATCCAGTACTCAGAAGTTCCGATCCCTGAAGCTCATCCAATCGCCACTAAGGCAGCCTACCTGGTATCCCTTCAGCAACAGCTGCGCGAGCAGGAGCAGGAGGCTTCTCATGGGAAAGGCCGCCATTCGAAATATTCCTCTGCGCGAAACCCCTTGAGCTCCTCCTTCTCTACAATGACGTCTGTCTCAAGCAGGGAGGGAAAAGGGGGCGGGCCGCTTAACGAGAAAAAGGGCTTTAACACCCCTACCTGCAAGTCTGCATTGCAGACGCCAAAACATCTTAACTCTCGTTTTCATCCCCTGCCCCCACCTATGCTGGTGATGGTCGATTCGAATGGTAAGAAATCCTTTTCGGGGGTGGAATCCAGCTCACTATTTCGCACACCCAAAGCAATTGATAAGGAAAGGAGAGAATCTCGGATTAGCCAAACCTACAGCAGTGCATCTCATAGGGAAAGCGTGAATCAATCCAAGCTAACCACCAGCACCGATGCTCGACACTCGCCAGAAATTAAAGCGCGGCGAAATGTCTACTTCCAAGAGGTAGAGTCCTCCTCCAGTAAGAAAGAGCATCCTGGATCCGCCTTATCAGCCGCTTCGGAGATGAGCACTTCCTCTTTAGTAGGTGAGATCAAATATCTTTCGGTCCCGCCAAATAACGCGCTGGCTACGAAAACAAACGTGTTACTTTCCGTTTCACCATTTATCGTGGAGTGTGCAAGCTCGATGCTTCCAAAGGAGATTAATTCGACCATGGAAGACTCTCGCAGCTCCCCAAACCGTGAGATAGCGCCGCACCAGACGAACGATTCGGTATCTCACGTCCTTAACGGATCCAACCGCCCTGTCAAGGATAGCTCCAACGAGGATCCCCTTGGTCACAGGAAGATTCGCTTTTCCCGAGCTCCCCGTTCTCCACCGCCGCTGCAGGGCGATCTTCTCACCTCTCTCCATGGGGAAATACACTTTTCAAGCGTGGTCAGCGCCCCTGCCGGCTCCGTCAACGTCTCCCTAAACGATAGCCACAACGAAGAAAAGCAGCACCGAATGAGGACGAAGAAGCTCGTAAGCGACGCCTCGGCGGTTGCGATTTCGACCTCCATGATTGGAAAGCCCCCGCCGCTGCTCACCCCGATTCATCCGTATCGGATTCCCGCCACCCTAAGCCTTCCGGCAAATTTCTCCCGGCGTGGGGAGGGGCGTCTCCCCCACCGTGGGATCCCGCCGCTCCGCACGCCCGATCCCGAAGACGGAGGCCCTCGACCACTGCGTTTCCTCAACCTCCAGGCGGAGGCCCTCGCGCGGGAGCGGATGCTCGTGCGGAAGGTTGAGATGATCGCGAACCGCTCGAAGGCTTCGAAGCAGGTTTATATGAAAGCCCACCTCGCCGCGATGGGGAATGTGCAGAACGCCAAGTCGCGCGAGATGGCGAGTCTGTTCGAGCGAAAGGTCAAGGCGGCGCTCAGCTCGCTTTAGTCGGGGCGGATGAAATGGCGAGGGTGTGTGGGGCACTCGTAAAGTTTAAGTGATATGCATCCGAGCAATGCCCAATATTATCAGGATACGGGGTATTTATCGGGTGCTAGTCAAAGTGTTTTCATTTATTTTTTTCGTGATATGTTCATGCTTGGAGAATGATGCGTAACTTTTTTTTGTATTATATTGAATAGCATACGTATTCACTTGTGTATCATTTATTGGCTCACATATTAGTGAAGTAAGAGTAAGGAAATAAAGAAATCCAGATCCTAATGTTTAATTAGGACTATTTATTAGGTTGTATCACATTTTTTGTTATTTCTCGCGTATGTGATAGTACTAACGGTTAAAATTCATGAATAATACTATTGATGTTCTGTGGGTTGTATGCTTTCATAAATATTCCCTTCTAGCCTGGCTGCTTTGTTACAAGCTCTACTTTATTCAAAGTAGATGACTTGGCTTATACACGTGATTTGATATTGCAAATGTGTTGTGATTAGCATTGATTTTTTTTTTTAGATTTTATGTGATCTATAATGAAATCTCACTTCATTTTCATGTACATATATGTATTTCTACCCCGCTTTTTTTTTGGTAAATTTACCTTTCCCATTCTATTAATCGCTGCAATTCTTCAAAAAAAAATCCTATTCGTGAAGGAAAAATTTTCATGGGTTTGGGTGGCAAAATCGTGCGGTGTTAGCCATAGAAAGTTGATTAACTATTAACGTTGAATACTGCCATACAAACACTTTAATATTACTTAGGTACGTGCTGCGAATTATTTCGAGGGATTGACAAGAGGTATTACTAATCGTAGTTCTGCCTTTATTTTTTACTAGGCAACATCAGGGTTCAAAGAAAGCTTATTCCTTGTATTGCTTTCTTATTATATGCATATATAAAATTGCAAAAAGCCTAAGCCTAACTGACACATTTTGACTTCTTTTCTAGCTTGACGAGAAGGATCGATATATATTAAAGGGCATATTTATATTTCGATGCCCTAGAATGTGTTTTCTTTCATGGCGCGGTTATTTCACTGTAAAATAATTACCTTGCTAACTATTAGCCTTTGCTTGCCTTGAAAAGTTATACGCATATATTATCAAATGGAAGCAACTAATGTATCTGAAAATGACGTTTTATTGCATAAATTTCCTTGCTTACTAAACTATTCTAATGATGCTCTCTAATTCTCTCTAAGCTTCAAGCTGCGTACGCACAGGACCACGGGTCTTTCTATGGCCTGTGCCATTTGCGTCGCGAATCTCTATTACCACATATCTTGTATTGATCGATTCCATTAGTTTTCCACTGACGGTGGAATTTCTCAGACCCTAAACGAAGATTTCCGTCATTCCGCCGTCTTTCTAGAGAAACGATGCACACAGGTGGCTGGAGACCTTCCACACATTATCACTCCTCCAACATCGTCGACTCCCGTGATTCAACCCCCAGGCATCCCCCCCCGTCACGCGTGGCGGGAATATCCTCCAGAGCCCACCCGCCCTCCTCCGATACCGCCATCCTAGACGCCATTCTCGCGCGATTCGACGGCCTCCTCGAGGGGAGTGCGTCACGTACGGGGTCCTCGTCTGCTGTGGAGAGTAAGGCTGCGGAATCAAACCCAACGGCTGCAGGTGTTGAGATCGCACGGGGTTCATCCCATACAGGTGTGATCGGTGCGGAAACACCCGGTAGGATCAATAATGGAGAGGGCGATGGGTCGCCCCCTTCGTCCGCCGTTTCGACTGTGATGCCCTCGGGCGAGGCGCCCACCCCATTGCGGACGGGAGAGACCCCCGCGATGTTGGATGTCGCACGAGTGAAATCCTACGTCGCTCTTGGCGCGATCACGCAAAGTCCGGCGGCAGATTCCTCGCTGCAATGGCTTCAGCAAAGTAAGGACATCGTGCAGCAGTGGCGCAGTCAGTGTGATATGCTGCAACGGCAAGTCGAGGAACTGCAATCAGAGGTTGATAAATCGCATCGAGAGCATCACAACGAGCGGCTAAAATTACAGTCCTCCATTATCGCGCTCTCTCATCAGTTAGACGATGCAGAGCGTGGGAAGAAAGCCTTGGACAATGAAAAAGCACTCCTCATTGCCAAGCTTACGAGTGCCTGTGAGGAACTTGAAAAACAGCAGGTGCAAGCCCCTGAACAGTCTGCACTGCAAAAACACAATGTAGAATATCTGCAGGAGCGACTTGTGAAGTTATCAGAGGAGCAGAAAGAAAAGGTTGACAAACTACAGAGAGATTTAGATTATTGGAGGCACTTCTGTGATGCGACAAGGAAAGAAAAAGAGCAGCTGGAAACGGCGGTCCTTCAACTTGAATCGCAGTTGTTTGAGGTTCAACACCGCTCCAACCCTTCAGGGCTTTCCAATGCCGCTCTCACAGGCGTTTCTGTCTCTTTTAGCAACAACAACCGAAGTCGCGATGGTGCTACGGCTGAGGTTCAGTCGAATCATCGTGATCCCCTTGAAGGCGAGCGAATGAATGCAGAAGTGACAGATCCAGAGATTGATCTGGGTGAAGGCGAATTAGAGGCGCTGGATCAGATTTCTCCGACTCTGCTTTCCTCGTTTACCGAAAAAGAAACCATTCAGCGGCGTCATATCATTCTCTTGCGGAGGGATTTAGCTCGAACGGAGCGCAAGCTTCGAGCACTTCGTAAGCAGGAGATGGAAAACGCAACGGCCGCTGCAACCGCACTCGAGACGGCACACACGCAGCACGAGGCAACGTGCCGAACTCTGGAGGAGGACCGCGCAGCGCTCATCACGGAGTCCACGCAACTGCGGCTTCAGCTGTATGATCTTGAAAAAAAACTTGCTAAGCAATCTGAAGAAATGGCTTTTCGCCCGAAACAGGAGGATTCCGAGGCATTTGAATCCGGACGTCTGCACGCGCATCGCGAATGGACGAAATGTTTAGCATCTGTCAAGGATGCCTCACTCGAGTGGCTAAAGCGGGAGAAATTCATCTCCCCTTCGCATTCTAAGGACGAAAAATTATCACCCTCTTCACAACCGTCGTCTCATCATGTTTCAACAGCTTCTAATACGACAAACCATGCTGAAACCGATTCGATACTCAATATGTTCAACACAGACACTTTTCCCATAAATGCAAGAAATGAATATGAGACATTGATTGAGTTGTTAAAGCACAAGTTAGTTTTCTGGCGAGAGTCGGCGCAACAGGCATACGTATCTTTAGCCAAGGAATATCCTCAGAAGAATTTGGAGGCCACACACATAGACAAAAGCACCTCGATAGACTTCATCCCTGAGGCTAGTGCAGCCACATCTCTAGATTTTTGCACTAGAGAAAGGGAGGCTGCACTCCTCGAAGAAATTGAAGCCTTGAAAGGCGATGTGCATAAACTTCGAGAAGAACTCAATGCGACGCACAGTAAATATGCGCAGAGGGCTCGAGAATCGGATTCACTTAGGCCGAGTCTGGAGAGGCTCCTTAGCCAAATTCAGAATGCGAAGCGCGAGTACCGCCAGCCATCTATCCTAACACCATCAGGATCTCCAACGATGCTGAAAAAAGGAAACTCATCGACGACTGCACTCACTGCTAACGCTAGTCTCCAGAGGACAGGTGAGGAGGAAAGGGCCGTAGGCAGTGTATCAGATGTCAGGACAGATATTACAGAAGATAGTCAGAAGGCATCCACGTCGTCGTCGTCCTCTGCACTTCTCACTTCGCCGTTGAGTCTCCTCGAGATGTCCCACAAGTCTTTCTTGGAGCTGCTTAGCGCGTTTCGTGGTGAACGAAATCGTTTTCAGCAGAGCCGCAGTAAGCAAAGTGCCGCTATCGCGGCACTTGAAGGAGAGCTCTCTGAGGAAAAACGCAAAAATGCCGAGCTACGGGCACGCATCGCGGACTACCAACTTACCACACGCACACAGGCGCAAAAGCTCAAGGAGTCCATCGAGCACTCTGAAAAGCAATCCCAACAACAGCGGGAAGAGCTCACCGAAATCACGAAGCGTTCAGCGGAATTGGAATCCCAAAAGGCGTCTGAGTGTGCCGCACTGCAGGCCCGCCTTCACGCAGCGGAGGAAAACGCGGAACGCCTTAGTGGAGCGCAGAACAAGCTCGAGGCCCTCACCCGGGATCACGATATTTGCCAGCAGACGCTGCGTGAGGCTATGGAGGAGTGCGAACGTTTGGTATCGCGTCGAAACTGTCAAGAAGAGTTGGTGGTGTTGCTGGAGACCGAGCTACACGCAGAGCGTGAAAATGTGCTGCTGCTTCATACTACGCTCGAGAAGTGGGTTGGCTACGCTGCTCGGGTTTTGCTCACCAATATCGGGCTTGCCAACCAGATTCGATGGCGAAAGCTTTTGAGTAAGGCGGAACGCGTCGAGCAGGGCAAGATTCGAGAATGGCTTCAACAGCGGTCTAAGCACTTTTCTGAGCGTGGATTTCCATCTCAAGGGGTTCAACGTGCAGGTTCGCCGTTCGCAACTTTCAAAATCGTTGGAATAGCGGTTCGTGCTCTTGTACGTCTGAAAAATCTCGCTCGAACCTATCCTCTACGCGGGGAAATCTTGGAAATGGAGGAGGGGGAGGGGGAGGCTGCCAGGGGTTTTCCGCTCCCAGTCGACGGCCTGTCAGCTTTTACGGGTGCAGTGATAAAAGCGGATGCAGACCCTTCACGTCGGCGCAGATCCGTTACATTTGCTGACGAGGAAAACCCCGCATCGGATGCTCTTATTCGCCCTTCACACGTGATTTCCTTCGGTGCTTGGGAAGAGCGAGCTGGAGCTGAAGCGACAGACAAAGTCGAGCTCGTGCCGTTCTACCCTCTGCTGCTGTCGTTTATCAACTCAACTACTGCACGAACACATGGATGGCGGTTTCCTGTTGCCCGCATGCGTCGTAGCGCGTTGCTGCCGGTGAAACTTCCACTGCCAGTGGAGTTTATTACCAATCTCCGTCGCCTTTTTCGCTGCCCCGCAACGACAAAGGAAGAGCTCATGAAACAAGTGCCCATCACCGCTCTTACTCCGATGAAATTGCCTTCTCCGAGTTTAAATACTCTCTCACGTGGGGGGTTGCGCGTTACTGACGAAGGTGGGGGGGCTTTGGAAAAGCCTAGTGAAACAAGGCCGACCTCGCAAAAGACGGATAATCTTCGGATCCCACCGAGTGTGATCATAAATCATGTGCTTCAATCCATATCTATAGCGAGGAGACGAACACAGTTGGAGGGGAAGAAGTCATTAGAATCTAGCAATCGTCCAAGACTTGGAGAGCAGCATGCGTATTTATTCTCGGAATCAGATTTCCCACCTTTGGCGCCGCCCTACACGGCGCACATCCTAGCCTTTAACGGGCTTGGTGGAAATTGCAGTTGGGGTGGAGCGTCTATGCTTATGATCCTGGAGAAGCTTTGGAATCATCTCAAAGACGAGAACGCGACGTTAATGACGAAGCTGCAGGAGCGCACAAAAGATACAGAGGCTATTATCATTCAGAGCGAGCGGCTTGGGGAGACACTAACGGCTCAAAGGAACGCCTTTGAAGCTGAGAAGCGAGAAGCAAGCAGGAGACAGCACGAGGCTTCCGATGAAGCCTCGTCGTTGTTACACGCGGCTGAAGCAAATTATGAACGCGTTCGTGAAAAGCTGACAGAGGTGCAACACAACTGGCATAAAGAGTTAGAGGGACGGCGGCATGCTGAGGAGAAGGTTTCACGCTACCAACAACAACAGTTTGCTCATATGGCGATGATACATCAGCTTCGTAATGAAATTCGCTCACTTAACATGGAGCTAAGCTTTTTAACGGGTCGTAATAGTCGCACACAAGGCTTTTCCGATCTGACAAAAGAATCGTTCATGGGTAATCCCAATGAAGTGGAAGCCTCCCATGTGGCTTCTACGACTCTCGCCGATATCACTGCCGCGATCAGCGAGGATGGACAACGAATGAAAATCCACGTTGACCGACAGGCGCAGGATTTGCCGAAGGCCCCACTTTTCATGAGCACTGAGGAGGTCTCTGGTCGCGAATGCTACCACACGCCTCCTTCCAATCAGAAAACGCCATCGCTTGCGCCGCAATTTTCAACCCCCGTTAATCGCGTTTTCCGTGAGCGAGGAATGTCGTCTGGCAAAGCGAAATATCCGTTTCCAGGCCCTGATTTTAGTGCGGAGTGCCCACCCTCGTCGGTACGATTCCGCTCGTCGCCTGCCTCGTCCACCTCCGAATTTATCCCCACTCCTCATCCACAAAGGCATGGGGAACCCTCTCCGAGTGCCCCTCCTGCATCCACGCCCCCAACCCTGGCGAATATCTCACGCGTAGTCAATGATGGAGTGATCGAGAATTCATCGGTGGTTTCCCCGCTGCACCGCTCCTCCACCGTTGACCCTCTCCATCCGACAAGAGGGGCGACATATATGCATCAGCTGCTTCACGTTCCCTCCACCGATCTTAATTTGCAGCCTCCCCCACCATTATCTGCTCTGTTGAATAAGACAACAAAAGGAATGGGTTCTTTAGGTGGAATGGAGACCAACTCATTAGCGACAAGTAGCCCTGCTGTGCATGCACCAATCTCATTGGAACTATATGTTCCTCAAGTAATTCGTCGTCAGCAGCAGGCTTTAGCTGCTCAGGAAGGCAATACGGACCAAACGTGGAAGGACGATCTCAAATAAGCAACTCACGGCACATTAAACTCCAGTGTTTTTTTTTCAAGGTGATCAGGTGGAAGAGAGCATAATATATTCCAAGATCACATCTTTTCTTTGCTGCAAGGCGGCTCGTTAATCCTGCATTTCACATAAGGACATGACATTCAGCCAAGTGTGAAAAGCAATGCTGTCCTTGCATTTGTTAGTAGTTTTCGTGGTCGTGCATAACTCCACAAACACTTTAGTGTCTTTTTTTCACATGTGTTTCTGAAGTCCGTAATTCTTCATGAAGCTACAATGCACCCACATATATTAACTTTTTCCGCTCCCTCTAGTGGTATCTATTATCTTGTTATTTCATTCGAACGAATACATTAGACATGACAATGTCGTTGGAAATAAAATAGCAAAGAAATAATGTATCACAAAACACGAATTATTATAATTCGGCTTTACTCTACTAAACGACTTTGAATAAACCATTCCTCTCACTTTATTATCCTTTTTAACGTCCTGACATAATATTTAAGGCTTCTTAGTTACTTCTCAGCGATAGCTCAGTTAGATACCTTACGATCCAATGAAGTCTTCACCACAGGCCTCGTCGAAGAATGACGAAAACAGCAGCAACTTGCATACGAAACCATCCCAACCCGCCCATACTGTCTTAATACTGACATGCAGCCGCTGTCGGGGATCCTTTGCTGTGACGGACGAGGCATCCTGCACCAATGCCTCCTCAGCTGGTCCTTCCGCTTCTACAGGAGGAGCCCAAATGATGCATTCTACCTCCCCGTTTTCATTAAATAGCAGCTTGCAAGGGTGCCCTCCTGATTTTCTCAGACAAAGTGCGCAGGGCATTCCCATTAGTGAGTTCCCTATCCAGCCCGAAAAAGAAAGCCCTTCCTGTTCCGGTGAACCCCCGCTCCCTAAGACGGAGGAGCCTACAAAAGACACGCAACAACCCCCGTCTAATAGATCTACCGCAAAGCATTCGACGGAAAAACCTGCCCGGTGTCCATCGGATCCAAGTGCGAAAGATGCACCCCGAGAAGAATTTCCTCCTCAAGCTCACGAAACGAAGCCAGAAAGTTGCGCGTCCAATCCCGTTCAACCGTTCTCGTATAATGCGGATTTATGCTTGGAGTTGATCTCGCGTCTGCCCGCCCTTTTTACGCCCGCGCAAGGCGGCGTCTTAGGGCCTTCGGCAAATCGTCTACCCACCTCTTCCCCGGCCGCAGGATCCCTTCTGGATGAAAACAACTTCCCGAAGCCACCGTTGTCAAAGTCCATCCACACCGATCCGTCGAATTTGTCGGGGGGCTCTGCCGCCTCCGGTAGGATCCACGGCAATGCGGCGACGCCCGGTGCCCTGCACGCCCCCCTGCCACGCCGCGAACGACGCGTTTTCGAGGTGCTCGAAGAGGCCTGTCGACGGGAGGGGGTGGCTCCCGGGATGGTGCTGCGGGATCGCCGCCCCACGCCGGACCCGCAGGAGGTCTGCGAGGCCGCGCAGGCCTCGCCACACGCGGCCGCCGCCCTCCATACCCCACCAAAATCCCACGTTTCAGGGGAAGCGACGCGCCGTCCGTCCCTGTCCCCTCCCTCCCGGGAAGACGAACGCACCGCCAYCCCCGATAGCGGCCGCGTCTCCGACCGCCCCTCCGAGAGCCCCGCGTCAAACGTGGAATCCTCCCCGACAAAGGCGAAAGGGGGAAGTGGAGAATCCTCCCACCCCACCCGTGCAACCCTCGAAGAAACGGAGGCGATTTGCCGACGGCTGTTTCGTCACCTCGCGCACCACGGCGGGCAGTCCGCGCTGCTGCAGGCGGATCTTTTCACCGCCAACCCCCCCCTTTCCCCCTCTTCCGGGGGCCTCCCCCCGACGCAGGGGCTCCATCCGTTTCTTAGCCCCCTCTGCCCGCGTTGCTGGGAGGGGAGCGTCCTGCCGGCGATGCGCAGCCACGTCTCGGCGGTGTTGTCGGATATTCGGGCGATCCAAAAGGTCCACGGCGACCTCGGGAAGGGGGCGGTCGGACTGCATTTTTCTGGACGTCAAAACACCCAAACGCCGCGCTGTCGTTGGAGCCTCGACTCCATGGCGAACACCCTTTCGCACCCCCGCACGCAGTCGATTTTTTCCACACTCATGCAGGAGGACGGGGGGGAGGGAACGGCGCTGGGGGCCCGATCCCACCACGCCGAGCCCCTGCACATGGACGAACTCCTCAAAGATCAGGGGGCGGCTAGCGGATCCCCGTCGTCGGGGAACTTTCCCCCGACGGCTATACCGGAGGCCCCCGCAAACTCCCCACCGGGAGAGGATTTCGAGACGTCTACAAATTCACAGCTTGGTGCTGAACTTGAGCGAACCAAAGCGCGTTACGCGCTGGCGCAAAAAGAGATTCGGGAGCTTGAGGGCATCATAAAGGCCCTGGACGGTCAGGATAAACGCTATCAGGAACGCTGGAGACAGCTTGCGATTCGTGAAAATGAGTTCCAAGCCACCCAACGAATCGCACGGGATAGTGCGCGCCGCCGTGCGCAAGAGCTACAGGATTTGAGACAGAATTTGGACTTTCTCGGGGGGAGTTCCATTGCGGCGCTGGCGTTTCCGATACAGGTGAACGAACCCATCGCAACGATCGCTGGGCTGCGGCTGGGCTTAGTGGTGGTATGCCCTCCGAAAAATTCAGTACGCAAGGATAAAGGCCGGGGTACTACACCTAGCAATGATATTGACATCGAAAGCTTACCGTCTGAGTCCGCACAACGAATCATGTCGTGGTTTCAGGAAGGCGTCTGTCGGCAACACATCTATGCCCAGACACTTCTTAGTGGCTTCTCTTCCTTCTCTCATAAGGTTTACACGACGGTTGTTGAGAACGCAGGCTCGAAAGCGAACGGGGGTGGGATACCTGGAATGGGGACGTTCGGACCAATGGAGGGGGTGAACATTCGTTTGGCTGCCGTGGAGACGCCCTCCTCCTCCACGCCTGCGGGGGAGCGTCAACGTGTGTCGGTCGCTGAAATCAACACCGCGAGCGGATTTCTAGCTCAACTGCTCTGTCATTTAGCGGGTGTCCACCAGCACGTGTTTCGTGTTGCGCGTTTGAACCCATACGGGGAGCGCAGCACCGTGGACATCCTCGAGGCACCCCCTACCACCTCAAAAACGCTTGGAGCGACGACGCCGACCTCGCCAACGCCCCCAAAGGTGTCCCGTGTGTTAGACTTTTTCATCAACGAAAGGTTCTTCGCGTGGAAAACGTACGGGGAGGCGTGTGTGGTTGTGGCTACCTGTGTGCAAGAGCTGTGTGAGGTCATCCGGTGTGGCCTCCAGTGCTGGCGGCAACGCTGCCAGTTGGATATGAGTGGCGCCACGGCGGCTGCAGGGGGGGGTGGAGGTGGGGGTGGAGGGGGAAAGGCCCCTTTGCAACCTATTATTATGGAGGGCCATCCCGCCGAGGTCCCTCTCCCGGCCTTTGCGCCTTTGACACTTGGGGCGGTTCTGGACAGTCTCGAAAGGCCTGAGATGGAGGCCGTGACAAGAGCGGAAGGGGAAGCTACGATGGGGCCTGTAAGCAAGGATGCGGTTGCGTTGGGGCCCTCGGTTGTCCTCGCGGAGGGCACGTCGTGTGCGGCCGGGATGGAGCCAACCCGAGGGGATGGGGAAAGGGCCGTGGGGACGGCATTCGGCAGGTGGTTGGATGTGGCCATCAAGCCTCCCCATATTATCTGCGGCGACCACGTGGGTGGTCTCTCCGTTCGGTACGGCAGTGTCTCGGATACGATCTGGACTCTTGGCATGCGGAACCTCCTGGAGAACGTCCAATGGTGTGTAGAGGTGGGGCAGAAGTTGGTAGAACTCAACAAGACCCTGTCTCCTCCGACGCTATGATTTGATGGGAACCAGAGCGTGCTGAGGGTGAGAAAAAAAACTATGACTTTTTATGTGTAATTTTTGCTTCTTCCTTTGCTACAAGTCCCTTTCACACAAGAGAGAAGGGGGGGGGATACCTATGGACTATGATGAGATCGATGACGAAAAAAAGCAAAGTGGTATTATCGTCAAAAAACGATACGTAAACATATGTGCGTGGATCACACTATGCTGGATATACGTTTTCTGCTGGAAAGAGATAAAACGTTAACGAAGAGTGAGTCAATACTGCGGCTTCTACTTGCTTTTTCTCTCCTGGAAACATGTTTCTCAGTACGTTTAGGAAGGATTTTGGAAGCAATCGAACCAATAGAGGTGAATAGTCATAGTATTCCGTTGTTTTTTTTCCATATAGTCCCCATTTTTTAGCATAACCCAAATCCTTTCTCAGACATATCCGCATAAAATCATAAAGAATCGTTTGTTTTGAGTTGGGTAATTAGAAAACCGATGCCACTCACGCCAGTTGCCTTCATTCCGCCAGGCTGCAGCTCGCAATGCTCACGTGTCCTTGTTTCAAAATCGAACCTTTTTGCGTTCGCGTCCATACATAGTATCCTATTGTACCAAGCGGATCCCAAAACCGTGCCGAATCCGGGTGACACGACTTCCACCGGGGCGAGTGTTCCGGAATATCGTATTGTATCTCTTTTCGGTGGTAGTTCGTTATCGGAGATCGTATCGTATGACTACAACGATGAGTTTATGGCCTGCCTGACGATGCAGAAGCCCTGGGTGACGGTCTGGAAGCTATCGAATGCCGA
>AIHY01000546.1:0-14871 GCA_000331125.1 Phytomonas serpens 9T
TAAACACATATTCATATATATATATATATATATATATATATATATATGTATATTTTTACATTGTCGCGAAAAGAGTTTTTTTTTTATGCATCAAAGTTGAGATTGATTACCATTGTTTTTGTTACAATCATAATATCTTTTATTTAAAAATCAAAGTTCTGTTTGACGTACTCACCATATATATATATATATATATATATAACAGATACGAATACTGTTAATATATTTATGCGCAAACGAAAATTTATTTGCTTGATACCAAGATGAGGCAAATATATTTCACATATACTTTCCATCGCTACTTTTTCAATTTTTTTATCCCTTAAGATCACCACGCTGGCTAACTCCATGTCTCACAAAATACCAATTTCTCAAAATGGAAGTTTTTGCTGTGGATCAACTTTTCTTGGCTGTCTTTCTGGATCCGCTCAGTGCACATTCTCTTATATTCGCCCAAGCGCCAACGGGGACACATTTGATTCAGTAAGACCCGATTGTACAACCTTCAGTCGTTTTCCGTCCACTCGTTCTGCCCGTGGAGCAAACAAAAAGGACACATATACGAATAAAAAGGATTACAAAGCTGGGGACCATGTTGCTCTTTGCTATAATGACTCAGGCTCGTTTTTTTCTATTTTAGTTCTTCGTTGTGACACTTGGTCGGTGCAATGGGCTCTCGCTCCTCTACCAGAATCGACGAAAATATTGAAAATAGAGCTCTTAAATGCACATCTATTATGTGGACTAGCTTCAACAGATTCTAATCAGCACCATTTGTTCCTTGGATCTCGACTCAGTTGCAAATATGTCACTGAAAAAGCAAACCGCTCGCTTCGTCACTTTATCGCGCAACCCCAGTTCCTCACGTTTGAGATTGAAGGTGAAAATATTATTACAATAGCAGCTACGAGTTCAAATTCTATTGTGGCATTAACCGAGTCATGTTCACTTTACCTTATCAAGATTGAATTCGGCTTCAATGAGCAAAAGCTTAATTGGTCTATTACCGAGAAACTCGTTATCACTGACAAAATAAAGTGTGTACCAAGAGAAGTTGAAATGATTTTCTCGACGAATGGCGAATCCAATACATTAGTAGTGTATTCCCAGGAATGCACAGCTTTAAATATAATATCCTTTTCCACTGATTATGAAAATTTAAGTGGGACTGCCAACCAGATAACTGTTCCTCATAACTTTTGTTTGCGGCGGGTTGAGTTTGTCGGTTCCTATTACTTTGTTATGACGTTGGAGGAGTGTTCCTCTCGTAGACCCGCTTTTCAGTTCGTTAGCTTCTTTACTTCCGGTGAGAGCGCACACGAGTTCGTGCAGCATGAAGTGCTACCGCTAAAAAAGGTTCCAGTTGCGTCTTACTTTAACGCAGAAACTGAAGAGCATGTTATTGTTTGTTTAAACATGGCGAGTTGGAATCTCACCTTAAGGAAGGATCTGAATATTGATTTATTGGTTCAGAGTAAATTTTCTTTTTCAAATGGCCCGTATTCTTCAAAAGCTGTAACCGCCGCAATTTGGAAGCCATTTAACACTGCTCATGATACAAATCAGGATTTAACAAACTTCGAATATGCTGCAGATGACATAAACACTATTTCAAGTTTAGTAGTACCCGAAGATACTAATACCACTTCTTCACTGCGGCTTTTCTATGCTCTTCTTAATTCAACTGAAAATGGCAGCTCTGAGGTGGCAGTCTTCTGTGTGGATACACTAGCATACATTCACAATCGTCTGGTAAAACAGTTTCATAACGCGACTCAAGGGCTTCAGCAGCTCCTATCTACCCGCCATCCAATTAAGCATCCTTTTCTGCTTTCATGGAATCCTCGTCACCTCCGTCGTGCACTTCGCTTACTCAGCCAAGAGCAAGTAGACACATTGCTTCATGATATAACAGGAGTTATGCATAGCTCTGCATCAGGATCCATTTTTGCAGCGTCACGCTATGGAGAAATATCAACCGCAGGATGCAATATTGCAATACATATTATTACTCTCTCTAAGCAAATGGGTGTCGTTCTTGATCCTAAAGACACAGAAATTCTGGCAGTATTGTTTCGCGCTGCGCGTGAGATTGGCCACGAATGTCTTGCTTATTTGTCTCGCATGAAACTCATTCTCGAAAGCTGTACCCAGCAACGGCGGATAAATTACTTCCTTTATATTGGCCAAGGAAGAATTACTGAAATTCCGGAAAATGAGGAAGCTGATTCTGCACAGACTGAGGAATTTTCCCCTGTTTCCAGTTATATTCACTCGAATAAGGTACTTCAGACGAGGTACGACATGAACTCATGGGCAGATATTTTGAAGACACATATGCCACATCACATTCAGGTAGCAGAGTCTGCAATGCAGTACATTACAGATGCGTACGATTTCAACTTAAGTAGCAAGGGTAAAGTTTTAAGTGATTGGCAATTTTTAGGACGAGAGCCAAATTTAGATTCAACCTTCAATCGATTTGAGTCTACCCTTATCGAAACTGCTTTTCATGAGAAAAGGGAATGACAGATGAAATATAAGGTTTAGTAAAAGATCTTAAGACGCTTAAAAGTAAGTAAATAAGAATACTTTTCGTAACAGGAAGCGCTTTTTCCCGCTTTAAATCAATCTTAATGCTGAATATACTAACTAATAACAGGTTTGTATTTTCAAATCTTTTCTTTTCCCTTCATTTATTATTTAATTCCTTTAAACACAGATATATATATATATTTTCGGGGGTCTACAGTCCATTGACTTGGCATTTATTTTAGAATCAGATAAATCCAAACACTATCCTATGGCTAATACCGACGAATGGAAAGGGGCGAAATTCAAAGATGCAGAAGATCATTCCGAAGAGACTAACACACTTTTGGAAAGAATAAACGCAGCCTCAATAGCTGAGCTTTTGAAAACCACCAATAAAACTATTGATGAGTTTGTCGACGAAATTTTGGTGCTAGAGAAAAAATGTCGCCTTGGGGAGGACGTTGTCTCTACACGAAGGCTTGCAATTGAGGCACTACGCATACACCGTGTGCAGAAGGATATGGGAAAAATGCTTACTTTGCTTGACACACTAATGAAAAGACGAGCTCAAACAAAGCAGGTGCAAAGTGCTATGATCGCCGAATGTGCTGTGGTTCTCCATGATGGGTCGCTTGAGCCCGAGAAAGAAGAGGATGTTCTTGAACGTCTAGCACACGTTACCGATAACAAAATCCATGTTGAGCTAGAGCATGCACGTTTCACTATTGAGCTGGCGAAACTCCACGAGACGCGTGGGCTCAAGCGTTCTGCGTGCGACATGCTCTCAGCTTTACACGTCGAGACAATCACAAATATGCCGCGTCTAGAGAAGCTGGATGCACTCAACCGGCAGATTCGCCTTTGTCTTGAGTTAGAGGATTATGAGCATACCCCTCTTGTTTCGCGAAAGATTAATCATTCTGCGCTACGTAGGGAGGAGGCCATCGAACAGAAATTGGTTTATTTTTCACTCATGCGCCGATACTATGCGAAGAAAGGTTCCTATTTTAATTTAGGGCGTTGCTGGTATGAAACTTACCTTACTCTTACTGACGCCAAACAAAAGCTTGAGGCCTTAAGTAACATGTTGGTACACTACCTCATTTCGGAGCATTCTACTGTGAAGGAAATTGAGGATATGGCTGAATGCACTGCTTTCTCCCCCGCCACGAAAATGCGTGACCGAGCAACTGCACTCTCAGAAATCTCCGAAACACTCAAAAGTGATTTGGAGGATTTGCCAAACTTGTATCTTCTCCTTAAACGTTTCAACAGCATTGACGTGATCCGGGAGAGAATAAAAAAAGAAGTGGATGAGATATGTGCCACACATCCAGAGCTGAAAGACTATCCAGAGCGCCAAGAGTTGCTTCTCAACCGATCTAGCGAGCATGATTTGATGGTTATTTCACGTTTCTATACCCGAATTCCTCTCTCACGGCTTTCAGAGCTGGTAGGGCTCCCACAGTCACATACCGAGTCGTTTATCATGTCGATGGTGTCTAACAAGACGCTTTACGCTAAGATAGATCGCGTGGATGGACTTGTGGTGTTTGAACCACCTCAAAATACAACAGAAGTTATGGCATCGTGGAACGAGGCAGTGGAGCGGAGTGTTGCACTTCTAGATAAGGCGTCACATCTCATAACCAAGGAACGGATGCTGCATAATTTACCCCAATACACAGCGAGTTAGATACTCTAGCTGGAGAAAGGATTTGTCGAAACTGATAGTACTGTTTTTTTTACTTTTTCCCTCTTTTCAAGTTCATGGGATCACTTTTTCAAAATGGGAAGCTGATGTGCTGTAGAGTATGTATAGCATTCATAAATGGTTATGAATAGTATTGTATTAAAAGGCCGATCACGAGTTTCTCATTTTTTTGTTTAAAGTGTGTATGCGCCTATGCATAAGTGTTGCATGAGTTTTGGAAGCAATTTAAACTTGAAAATTGCTATTATTATAAAATCACCTTTATTTGTTTTTTATCAAGGATATTAAACTTTAAAGGATAAGCCTATGAAAGAGGCAAATCATAGACTGAAGCATATTGTGATCTCACTTCAGTTTTTCAAATATATAGTGCGCCCTAGGAGGTTCAACATCTAGTAAGCCTTTACCAATTCGTCTGATTTTCCTTTTTAGTTCCTAATTTTTTTCAAAATTGGATTTTCCTTTTTCTAGTTTATCCATTCATAAAGTTATTAAAGTGTAGTAAATCACATACCAGTGTACATAAAGGTGAGTTTCCCCCTTGAATCTAACAGACATGACAGGTGTGGTTGCTATCCCAGAATCTTTTCATGGATCGTTTTATGATGTAACAGGCAACATTTGCGAGAATACAAGTAATATCACCACCTGCAGCGATGAAGGCTCCGCCAACAAAAAGGAAGAAAAGTGGATATGGGTTTTGGACCCGTTAACACGTAAGCTGCGGGTGCCCTTGCATTTGCTGGCTCCTACTGAGGCCACCGCCACAAGTGGAACGGTACCTTCGCTCTGCATTGCCTATCTTGAGGGGCGTTGCCGTCATCCTTGGTGCCGCCAGGCTCACGTGCACCCATCCGCGATCCGGCAGCTCCGTTTTGAGGCCCTCAATGCACCAACATGCTGCCACTTTCACAATGATCCTCACGATATTTCTAGACTTACCAGCCGCTTCAAATATGTTCGAATTGTGAATAGCGGCTCGGGCGGCAACACTGAGCCTATCTCCTCTGAGCGAGTCGCTTCTACGGTTGGGTTACTACGTTACCTTGTTCACAACGCACCCCCTAGCACGCCAAACGATAAAGAAGATACATCGGAATCCGACGAGAAGGGTGCCATTTTGAGTATACCAGCAAAATCGGTTTGCCGTCTCCACCTCGCGCACCGTTGCCGCTACTTGGAGGATTGCAACAATATTCACATCTGCCGGGAATCGGAAGTTCATCTGCAACTCTCTCCCCATGTTTTTACGACCCTCAGTCGTATTAACAATACTACTCGGACTGTGGTTCTTACGGAAACTTGCTATTCAGTTAGCATGCTGGCAACGGGTGAAGTAAGTGATACGGAGTTTGATGCGCTGTGTGATGCTCAAAGGAGTGAACAGAACTCTTTTTGCCATTCACCGCCATGGAATTTAACAGAGGCGGGTTCGATGATTCCAGAAAAAGGTACCTCCAGTAACTATATTTCCAAAAGCCCCTTGAACTACCCAGCTTCCAGCACGCTTTCCCCGTCATCGGAATGCTGGCAAAATTTTTCATTGGTCCCTGGCATGTTACCGGGTAGTTGCCTATGCCCTGCCAACTCTGGTGCCCATGCTGTCACAACTCCTTACACTTTCAACAGTTCTCATCTTCGTGTCTATGACGTCCGCCCTAAGAATGCTTTGACTAAAAACGGCAATGATAATGATACAACCACGTCCACCCTTAACGATCAGCATGAAGAAAATCACATTACCGAAGATTCAACCCCTGATACTTCGTTTGTCAAGCGTCAAGGAAACTCCACACCTCGAGGCAGTAACGTTTCGAATGGATCAGCCACAAAGATGAACTGCGTTACACTGCTGAAATGTGGCAGCAGCACTGACGATGGGGTTAGCATTTCATCAAGTACGATCCACTCGCCTATAAAGGATGACGTGAATATGGATTATCTTGTATCTACCATTTTAGCTGGCATACAAATGAAGTAGAAAATGGGAATCATCATATTGAATAGTGATTGAAAATAATTTAAGTTTTTCCTTTTCCTCCTCTATCTCGCAAAGGAGAAACAATAACAGCAGCAGAACAATCAGATTGTTTGCTTTAAAAACTCCGTTAATAATCGTGTATAATATGCACATCGTATATATGCATTTTTATATGTGTATATGTACATATGTATATTTTGCCCGCTTATATATTTTACCATTTAAATCAGTAATGCAAGAAGAAAATGCACATTTCGTGCAATAAGTCGTGTAAACTGTTTCAGGAAATCCGACATTTCCTCATGGAAAATGCCTTGTTTTTATCATATATTGCTTTTGAAAAGAGGCCTGTTTGTGTGCAAAGGTATTGCCACTTCGATGCATCAGCTTTTTTTTTTTTTTGGAAAATCCCAGATTAAAATCCTCAGCTGAAATAAAGGAATTTGGAAAAAGTATTCTTTTTTTTGAATATTTAATCAATGTAACATGCGTTGTTACCTTTTTATGAGTTCGGTACTCATTGCAGTTATTTCTTCACACTTTTTCTCACGGGTTAAGCTCGGAAAAATATATGATCTATCAAAAAGATATTTATATATTAACGAGAAATTTCTTTTAAATGGATATGTTGAGATGAATTTAATTCCCTTGCTCACGGAATGTAAGTACGTGTTTTTCAGGGACACTTCTTAGTTAAAAGAGTGGAACGTAATTATGCGGGTGGGAATAAATTTCTTTTTTGAGGGCTCATATATAAGTGCAATAATAACGTGTAGGATGAAATGGAGTTTTGAAGTTACGAAATCAATACCTGAATGGTACTGAATAATAGGAAATCACACCACTAGCCTTTTATTCTGTTTTCCATTGAAATAAAAAGAAACAATCTAATTCCGTTCTTAACGAATCTTCTTTTCCATTACTGCGTTTTTTTGTAAATATATTACGTTGGGCAAGATAGCAACATGCTCTTATGAAAATGTTTTGTGAATTTATCGTCTTTCTTTCAAGAAACGGTAGTTCTTTTATGCATAAATTTGCTAAACTGTATGTTTGTTTTTGAATCGAAATATCTTTTACAAAGGCTTGTGCTTTTTCTTGTTGAATAGGTACTGAAACTCCGGTTTCCTCGTCCTTCCATGGTTGTGCCATAATATAGAACTTTTTCATCGGAATGAATTTCCTCAATTGCCTGAATGATAGTTAAATTTGATGAAAAAAATATTTGAGTCCGAATCCGCAAAAGCGAATGCTTCTTAGCTAAACTTTGTGAGCTTAAGAAGTGTATATAGTGTTTCGCATATATGCATATCATTTTTGATTGTTAGTTGCTATATGTATCATTTAATAAAGCAGCGCGAATCGATAATAGGCAAATGGGAAGTATGTTTTTAAAATTGGTAGTGAATAAAATGGATGACATATCAGCATGATGGCTCAGAATAATATTACACAGTTTATATCCTGTGTAGTTACCAGCGATAAATATCTCCATTTCTGATTATTTTTGAATTTTTTGGTTTAGTATGAAATTATATTGTTGGGTGATCAAGTTCCGAAAGTAAATGTAACAAGCTTCACTACTTTATTTAGAGCACTATGAACGAAAAACGATACAATCGTTTTTTTAAGTGTGTTGCTTTTGTGATTTCATTTTGTTGTTGGTATGCATTTGCTCTTCTCTGATTGATTCGTTCAATAGGTATTCCTTTGAAGATCATATATGAGGAGCTTAAGGCCCAAATGAGTAGGAAGCCTAAAGAGGAAAACAGGCCACAGTTGTAATTCTTAGAAAAGCCAACTTGAGATGGCCATTCATTTTTTCCCATATTTGTTTCCTGCCGATTTGGTATCTATTTCATTAGTCCTGGAGTTTTCCGTGCGTTTCTGTGTATTTTTGAATTGGTAATTTCTCTAAAGTTAAACCAAGTCAATTTCAATTTTTGTCTTTTTTTCTTTTGGTTGCTATTTTCCCCCTTCTGAATCATTTTACCTATCAGGTATTCGCAATTATTAAGGTTTTACTATATTCTCTAACCTCATCTCACCGATGTGTAACTTACGAAATCAAATATAGGAAACCAATGGGACAATTTTTATTTTCCAACAAACACTGTTATCTTTGTAGTGGAAGCCATTCGATTACAGGTTATCTGTGATAACAGATGGAAATAATTTGCCGAAGATGAATTACTTTTAAGCTCTATATATGCCACCAAACCAAAGTGTTTTTATCACTGTTTTACAAAGCTAGCTACATATATATATATATTTCTTTTATGTTTTCTATTGCGCTTTTATATTAAAATTTTTCCCCATACATATCACATACTAATGTAGAGAAACCAAACGCAAGTAAAAGGAGACCAGGGTTAATAAACGTGTAATTATTTCTTCTGTAAGTCACAATTTAATAGCAATTCTCCTTTACAATTTTTTTATTTGGTTAATAGTGACATATTTACCATTGAATTTGTTCCAGGTATTGAATAAATCGCTCGACTTTTGCCAGACTCTCCAAAAAAGTTCAGAAACAGATGAATTAGCTTTAAACCAAAGGGTCCCCTTCTAGACACACTCAAAAGTAGGCCACACCACTCATAGTGTGGAATCTACTTTGGTTCTGATAGTGGGGTGCCTTTTCTATTTAGAAACTGGAGGGCCTATATTATATTTTGCCTTATTTATCGTATTGATACCTTTGTTATTTTCACTTATTCTGTTGACTTTGCTTGTTCCAATTGGAGAAAAATGGAGCGCGTTCCTAGCTGAATTTGTATTTCTTTGCTGCATGCATGCATACAATTATTCCAAATGCAATTTTAATCGTGCATACTTCAGTTAGTCACAGTGAACGTATTCGTGTGGAAAGTGCGAATAAGGGTCAACAGATTATATATATATATATATATATACATACATATATACATATATACATATATATATATTTCTTTATTTATTTTTATACTTGCATGTATTATTTTCACTTTTGCTAGCTTATTATTGCTTAAGAACGTTTTAGGCATGCACCAAAGTTAATGGTTTCGTTATGAGTTAGAATAATAAACGCATATTGCATTGCAGAAAATTTTCCTATCGATTATATGTATTTATATAGTCATCACTACATAGAGAGCTATAGGGAACATTTACAAAAACTTAACAAATCAATCCTTTAGCTTATTTGATAAGAATAATTATATATAAAATAGAACCACAACAAGGCTGCATTTTTTAATTGCTGCAGTAAAAGAGTCAGAACAAGCAGGTCGTGTGGGTATGCACCAGAATCCGCATTTTCCTTTAGAACAATCATTTACACATAGAGATTCACAAGTATCATACTCGAATGATGTAAAACACGATAGAAAATTCACACAGACATCAAAGATGTCATCGTTTTTAGATACTTTTCCCTCCGAAGTCTCATCGTCTGGTCGTATTTCTTCGTTGCTTAATGAATATACCCTCAAGATAGAGAAGTCTCCACCCATAGGTGGAGTTCATTCATTGGCTTCTAAGGGTGGTGAAGAATTGCTTCTGCATCATACTCCCAGATCCAAAAATGTGCACAAACAAAAGCTTCACTATCCAATTTCTACTGACAGTGGAAAAATCTTCATGCCACACCCCACATGTGATAAAAAATCACAACATCGCGTAAAGCAGCAGTTCAAGGCAAGGTGCTTAGATTTTCCCAAAGAATCGTATTCTCGTCCCCCTGCAAGTGTGCTAGATGAAATATCTGAAATCAAGTCGCCTTTTGGGTGTTTAGATTCATCCTCACTTCCTTCTGAAGTTTCACCTTTTTCCGTATCACAGACAATGATAGAGTCTTCTGACTTGATGGTCCTGGAAGGCGAAAGTGTGGCTGACACTGACCCGGTATCTGATATCAAGACCCCAGGGGAGATCAGAAATGTCAGAGAACGTAACAAGCCACACAGTCAGTTTGGTACAGCACCAGTGGGCATGAAGAACGCATCTCTTCCCACGTGGGGTCAACAAAATCTAGATGCCTACCCACGGCAGCAGTTACCGGCATCTTACCAAGAATGGATCGAGGGTATTGTGGACATCGCTACAAACGTGTGGATGCCGCTTGGTCTTTTTACTTTTCGTCCGGCTGCAGAGTCTCCGTTAAATTGCGATGACGGGGCTGTGGGAGAGTCGACAAAAACAGTCCACGACTCGGAATATGGCAAAATGTTTCTGTGCTGCCTCCGGGATTTCTATTTCCATGTTGCGCAAGAAGGGACCTATCCCCATCCCGAGACTATGTGGATTTCCAATGGTCTATTTCAATTGCTTTTTAATGCTGTCTTCTATTGTCTTTTCCTTCTTGATTTGCATCGATGCCTTGCTAATGACACGAAAAGCAATCCTGAAGTAGATCCGCGTGGCCCAAAGGACACCCACGGGGTAGGATGTGCCTCTTGTAGCTCAACAGGCCCAGGCCAGCCTTCCCCTTTAGTTCCCGCCCCGTTGTCATGGACTAGGACTACGGCTTCACGTCTTCGAACATACAATACTAGAGGGCCAAAGGAAAATCCAAGGTGGCGGCGACAACAGAACCCTTCTGAGTCAAATGGAAGTTCTTTAGTGAACGATAAGACCCTTCGTGGTGTACCCAAAGTTCAGCCGTCACCTACGTCTGATTTCGGTCGCAATGACCCCATCCATGGTTCGGTAAAAGCATCAGATTTGTATACTCTCGATGAATCCTATGCTAGGTGTTTGCGTGTTCCATTGCCAGTACTAGATTGGTGTTTACTCGTGCGTTGGCTCGCGCAAATGGGGTATACACGGGATCAGTTTTACATTCAAACCCCTACTCACGCATCGCCACACGAGTTACTGCTCGTTATGGTTTGGTTGACAAAGCAATATCAGCTTATTTCTGTAGCTGAGTATGTCGAAATAAATCAAAAGTATCCTTTTCTCCTCCGCTACCATACCGTACCGAGTGATATTGAGGACAAACCTTCGCATGATATAACTTTGCCCATGAATCAGGAACGGCTGCTATTTTCCTTTTCCAAGTCTACAGTGTGGCCGCCGGCGAGCTTTGATGAAAGCGCGATCATTGCCCACCGTCTACGTCAAATTGAGCAAATACTTGGCACCGATAGGTCCGAAAAACATATTCCACCACTCACACCGCAACAAGGGCAGCATTGCGCGGGAGGGCTAGGCAATATCGTTCTTCGAAAAGTGCTTTCGGTTCAGAATTTAGTTCAAATATCCTTGAATCGCTTGGAGGCTGCTCTCCAGCAGCGCAACGATCTGGCTTCCGCCTTGGGTCCACACAGTTATCTTGACGCTCAGCTATCCACCTATGAACACCACAACCTTTACGTGAAAATTGTTGAGGGACTTTACCACTTGCTGGCGATAGAGAAGCGCATCCTTCAGCGCAGCAGAAGCTTGCGTGCAGCGGGATTGTTATTATCCTTTGCGATAACGCATCAAGACCCGCCTAAACACGTCAACAACTGGGATATCGTGGAGTCATTAGAAGGGGACGCAGTGACATGGCTTGATAATGGGAATGACAACGAACAATACAGAGTGAAGGGGCATGACAAAAACAAGACGGTACCCGCTTCTGTGAGGCATCTTGAGGCGGTAAAGAGAGGCCAGATGCGTCATCTTACGTTGAGCCAAGAATCTGCAGACAAAGGGGGTAACCAAAATACGGAGCTGCTGAGTCACACAATTTCACAGTTCCGTGCGGCACGCGTCAAGGAGCACCTTGGTAGTATGTGGAAATCTATGGTACGAAGGGCAAAAATTCGTGCTCCGGAGGTTTCCACGTCTAATAGTTTGTGTTGTGATGATCCAACGGTCTTGTTATCAGATGAAGCCCAAGACAAGACTGAGGTTCATGTGGAGCATCACATCGATCGTTATTACTCCCTTCACGCTGCGCTTGCAGCAGAATTACTTATCCTCCAGTGCCAAAATCAGCAGCAAATTCACAATTCACAGGATAGGAACCCGTTGGATGATCCGCACAGTCGCACCTACGGCTCTTCTCCCTTTTCTGTCGATCAAACCAGGACTGCCCATTCGCATAGAAGCATAAATGGAACTTCAGCATTACCGCTTAATGCTTCTGGAGTGCCCTTAGCTGTTCCACTATTGTTCACCACTACAACATCCACTCTGCTCGCTGATATTAGTGTTGAGACTGATTCAACGTATAAGGGTACACCGCTAGGAGACTGTAACATTCAACCAGTTGAGATTGGTGATCCAGGACCAGGTGCGACAACCTCGGCAAGCGTCGAATTTGAGCGTGTATCCCGTATTCTTGATAAAGCAATTCACGAGTCTAAACAAGAGCAGGATGTACGAATTGCTTATTGTCGAGAGTCTCTTAACCATCTGCGTCGGGTTTACAACTTGCGAATGCTCACAAAGGTTGATCAGGGGTGAGGTGCATGAGCAGAATACTATACTTCTTAATGCATTTCCATGGAATTATTTATCCCAGGTTCGGGACAAGACAGAAGGATCCATGATTGCTTGTAGAATTTAGGAAGAAGTAAACGTTGAAACTATGTCATTATTTTTCTTTATTGTGCCTGGTAGGCAGATAAACTTCTGAATACTTATCGCTATTTCTTTGGTCCTAATCTTTTTCCTTTTTTACCTTTCCATCCCCATCATCAGGGTGCTCTCAATATGATATCAGAACTGCGAAGAGAGGTGATCGTTTCTAGACATAGTAACAAGGGGTTATCATGAAAAGAAATCAAGTTATAACAACACGCGTTTTTGTTTAGTAGTTAAATACATAGTAATGCTTTAGAAAATCGAATATAAAGAAGTGTTACGCAGCGAAAATCACATTTGAGAGTCTTCCCTCTCTTTTGTTTAGCAACTGCTCTAAATTTAGTGGAACTAGCACAATCTAGGTGACCACATATTGCACCACACAGGTCGGGAGAATTTGACATATGGGTGCTGGTGCACTTTATATCAATTTTCATTTCTCGCATTATCTAATTAGCAATGGGTAAAAGACTTATTGTGGGTGGAGATAGTTAAGGATTTATATTTTTATGAGCTTCAGTAACTAATAAAAAATAAAAAAAATTCTCTACTCCACAGAGGACTAAAATACCAACCTATATGGTGCAATTATTGGGAAGCCCTCGTATCGAATATTAAATCTCCCGCCTTCATAAACGTTACATAGATACCAAGTTTATGCTTGAATATTTCTGTTCCAAATCTATTTGGCAGAGTTATTGTGCTAAATTACATCGATCAAGGATCCTTGAGTATTTTATGATGTATAACACACTTCATGTACCTCAAAATTATCGTTTTCCCTTCTCACATATCTTTTCCTTCATGGCAAGGGAAAAAATATTAGGCGGATAGTTTTTCTTTTTTATTATTTTTCAGTTTTCTTATTTAAGGATTGATAAGGAAGAATCTTCTTGAAGGTTCTAATTTAACGGTGTATCGTTTTTATAAATATAGAAATAATTCAACGAAATAAATAAGTCAAATATTAGATTTTTTGACTTTCAAAGTAGTTAATTCTTTTTTTTTTAGCATATTTCTATCCATAACACATACACCAACGTGAGGAGTAAGACACACGAATTCATACACAATAATAATATGCTACATGATCGTGTGGAGGATTTAAACACCTCTCAGGGTGCGGCAATCCGGTACTTACTTTCTGCTGTATCCAAAAATACTCTACAGACCACACTGACGTCTTTGGAGCAGTTCTCAAATCGGGGTATTGAGTTTCACCGTTATATTATTATGTGCACGGTCGGATCAGCCCTTTCAAACCGCAGCGACGAACGCCTCACATTAGCTACAAAACTCGTCACGGCGGCGTTAGATAGACCAAACGCACTAACGCTGGTTGCGGTTGCCTTAGATGAGTCTCCTAACATTGTGACTAAGAAGTCCCTGATAAATATTATGAGCACTGATCTTAAGCTTTCGCCAACTCAGCAACTACAATTTGCAGCAGCCCTGACCATTGGTAGTGCAACTTCCAAAGCGGCTGCTATAGAATTCCTCGAGGATTTCAACGTTCCATCGACCGCTTTTAAGGAGGAAGATAGTACCACCCGTTCCATAGCGGCATTGATTCGCCAGCTTGGCACACTTCCATCCTTAGACTCTCAGCTGTCATCGATATCTAGTGTTACTTTGCTTCCCAGAACTCGCTACCATCCAACACATGTAAGCGTTGCTGATGTCCTTCGCGAACTTGGAACTGGATGTGTGACCACTCTCGCAGACTCTCGCGAATTGATTTCCATTTTCCCTCACAAGTTCACTGATAGGGATGTGGCAGATGTCTTGGGGTTCTTTGCTTCTCAGGGGAATGCACCCAATGATGGCACCTCTTACACATCCTTGATGACAGCGTCCGGCAAGACGGCCCCGAAAAGTGTCAGCGGCAATAACACCGTCGTTAATGCTATGCCATTGATAGATGCCATGCATGAAGGAAACACCCATTTTGATTGGGATAACATCATTCGCTTACTGGATCAACCCGGGGAAGACTCCTTCCGTCTCAAAAGTATCTCTGTTATATTCGACGCCTATCACCGCTTCAAACAGGGAGGTGACTACCCCTCGGTCACACTCT
>AIHY01000547.1:0-10359 GCA_000331125.1 Phytomonas serpens 9T
AATGCCGAGTTCGATGACGAGCTGCAGGAGATCCACCGGGAGCTGAAAAGTATGCAGGCGCAAATCGACAAGGAATACGGACGTGTCCTTCGCAAGTACGACTGGAACGAGAGGCAGCTAAAGTGTGAGTATCACCACACCTACGGCTATGTCTTCCGAGTCGCACGGAAGGAGGATCGCCAGCTGCGCGCGAGCAGCGAGCTCATCGTCGTGAGCACGTCGAAGGACGGGGTCCGTTTCACCTCCGAGAACCTCTCCGCCCTGAGTGATCGCTACCGCACCGCGAGCGAGGCCTACGAGGGGCGGCAGCAGGACCTGAAACGGAAGCTGGTGGACACGATCGCCTCTTACCTCCCCGTCCTCGACGACGCGAAGGAGATGATCGCGAGGCTGGACGTCTTTGTGGCGTGGGCGCTCGTGGTCACGGAGGCCCCACGGGGGATGGTCCGGCCGGTGGTGCACGACCCTTTCCCTTTGGACGGGGATGAGGAGGCCGCGGGGGTGCCGCCGCCGTTGTTGTCCTTCAAGAACGTCCGCCACCCGTTGGTGGAGCTGCGGACGCCGGGGTTCGTCGCGAACTCCGTGCACCTCCGTGGGCGGGACGGGGTGGGGGTGCTCCTGACGGGCCCGAACATGGGAGGGAAGTCGACCTACATGCGGAGCGTCGGCATCGCGGTGGTGCTCGCGCAGGCGGGATGCTACGTTCCGGCCGACGCGGCCGAGCTGCAGCTGCGGGATGCCGTGATGTGCCGGATCGGCGCGACGGATCACCTCGCGCAAGGGGTCTCCACCTTTATGGTGGAGATGCTGGAGTCGGCCGCGATCCTGTCGAGCGCGACGCCGCAGACGCTCGCGATCGTGGACGAGCTCGGGCGCGGCACCTCGACCTACGACGGCTTCGGCCTGGCGTGGGCGATCGTGAAGGATATCGCGGTCCGCATCGGCGCGACGGTGCTCTTCTCAACCCACTTCCACGAGCTCACAGCCCTCCCGGCGGAGTGTGGCTGCATGGTGAACGCGCATTTTGGCGGGGAGATCGACGAGGAAAAGGGGAACTTGCGGTTTTCCTATAGGGTTGAACCAGGGCCTTGTGGCCGCAGCTACGGGATCGAGGTCGCTGCGCTCGCCAATATGCCGGAAAAAGTGGTCCAGAATGCACGGAAAAAGGCGTTGGAGCTGGAGAACTTTGGGAGCCTGGCCCCTGCGGCGGGCCCCGTCGACACACTCTCGGACAAAGACGCATCTAGCCCTAAAAAGAATCTCGAACAAGTAGACAATGAAGTGATCACACGGATAGCTGGATATGCAAAACGTATTCGAGCCCTGGATTTCTCCTCCATTGGGGGCCCTAAGGAACGCGAGGCAATGCTAAAGGCACTCAGGCAAGAGATTGAGAATGATGCTGCGGCGCTCATGCTGATCAAGGGACGGTGAGCCAGGTAAAACTTCACCTCCCCCATGAGGACGCATTGAAGACAACTAAGTCATACTCTTTTCGTCTGCTGTCAGCACAAAGAATCAACAAAATTCGGAAAACACCTTTGCACGCGTTTAATGAGTAATTTCAGTCTGAAAAAAAAAGACGACTGAATAATAGAATTTAGATTCCGACGTATTGGAAAAGTCTGGGAATAAAAAATAAAATGGTGAATGTGTTGCATTTCAATGATATACTGAACTTGCCCTCTAAATTTCTGTTCTCATAAATTGGAAAGAAATGAAATAATCAACATCTAAAAAGCAAACTCACCTACGGCCTAAATTGGCGTTTCGGGACGCAAGGAAATGATTTTTATATGTTGTCTTGATCTTCCAAATTCTCGTATTTATTGTGTCAATCTACATTATTTTATTTCCCTTTCTTTTTAATCGGTTACTAGTAAAGTCGATACCACGAAAATCATTCCTACGCTTCTGGTGTCTTCTTCTATCTACATTAAGCGTTTATCTTCGGATCTTTCATCGACTTACTTTGCCTCCTCCCCCCTCCCCCTCCCCCTCCCCACCTCTGCCAAGCCTATACCAACGCACTCAAAACCTTTGTTACTCATGGTGGGAATTTTAAATTCAATCGTCTTTCAGCCTATGAATAGGGAGTCCGATATCCTATTCACATATCTTTGTAGAGCTAAACGCTACATGTCGTATGTCCTCACACCAACCGGTGAACGTATTTACTATATCCACATACAACATCACCCAAACCCGTCAAGCTACGACTCCGCGAGCGGGCACACCGAGGGCATCACGCACAGTAGCAGCCCAAACTCGGCCGAGGCGAAGCTTGGATCATCACCGCCAGAGCAGAATAACTTTATTATTCTTTACAGTCATGGAAACGCCGAAAATCTTGGAATCTGCCATAGCATCCTGCGCTGGCTATCCTTTGCTCTGCGCGTTGACGTGATTGGGTACGACTATCGGGGCTACGGCTTCTCAAGTGATCCCAGAGTGAAGACTCCGTTCGAACCAACTGAAAGCTCTGTGTACGTTGATGCAGATTGCATCTACGAGCAAGTACTCGCATTGGGATATCACCCCAGCCAGATCATCCTAATGGGACGTTCTTTGGGTGGCGGCCCAGCGTGCTACCTGGCAGAAAAGCATCATAAAAGCATCGCAGGACTTATTTTGGAATCCACCTTCACCTCATGCTTTGGTGTAGTATCCACAGTTATCCTCCCTTTCTGCTTTGGTTGGCTTGATATGTTCATAAACATGGATCGCATCAAGAATATTACGGATTGCCCAATTTTATTCATGCACGGTAAGAAGGATACTATCGTACCGTTTCGTTGTTCAGAGCAGCTGCGGTCGATAACTCTTAAAAGGCGACGGTTGTTACGGAAAGAACAGATACAGACGAAAAGATGTTTCTTATCATGCCTAAGCTGTGGCTCAGTAGGGGTATTGAATCCGGCACTGCGGCAAAGAAAGCGAGGAACTTTCTCAGCCAAATCGAATGGCGGCTCGAGTGTTGATGTGTATAAGAAGGGGGACAAGGAGGGCGATGAAGCAGACACATCCTATAACATAGCAACCACACAAAAGGTAGTGGATTTTCGTCCCCCACCTCCTAACTGCATGGAACCTCACAATCTGGAAGCTTCGCATGCGAGTGGCACCTTACCTGCTGCTACTCCGCAGGGCGATGACATCCGACCTGTACATTCTGTATCCTCAGGGAAAGCATCTGATATACGGAGCCCCTTATGCAAGGGCGTGCATAAGCAGTTGTTGAAGCCGTCTGCACCTGAATCGATTGATCCAACGACGGGCAGTGGCGGTCAAGCACACGCGGGAACCTCGAAAGTGAACGGAGCGGTGCTTTCCAAGGTAGGAAGGGGATTCGCCGTCGGTGCGTCATTTCCCCCCCCCCCTAAGGGGAGCTACAAACTGCCGTTAGATGCGGCGTGTTTAGCTATCGATGAGTCGACGGAGGAGACATTGGGAATTTACCACCACTGGTTCGAAGACTGTGGGCATAACGATATTGAAACGCGGAGCTCAGAACGCTTTATTTCTGCACTGAATCGGTTCATCAAACGGGTTGCGGAATTGGAGAAGTTAAGGAGTAGGGCTCGTAACGAAGCTCCCTCTTTCGCATAGACATCGGGAAGGGGAAGAGCGCACTTGAGCGATAACTAAACATCTTTGTCGTTTAATTTTATATCCTATCTGAATAGTGGCGTGTGTTTTTATGTGCAGTCCAATGATGATAGGCCTCTGGGCATGTTAAATGCACTAAGGTGAATCGTCATGCTTGAATAGCAAGCAACTTTCAAAATATGCTTATCTTTTTTGCACATATTTTTGCTGTGTTGTACACTTGGACACTTGTGAACTGGAAAAGGAAACTACACATACAATGCTATATATTAGCAAACATCTAAGATTCGCATTACTATTTAACAACACCTTATATTGTTATTTAATTTGCCTTTATTTTTTTATAGTTCGTTACTGTTTGCCTGAGCTTCCGGTGTGTAGCTTCGTTTTGCTATTTTCCACAAGCTCAACCTGCTATTACTGATCATTTCTTACAGCACGGCTCTATCAGCAGAATAATGAGTCGCAATATTAGTATTACATCCGTACATAATTGTAAGTCGTAAATATTAAACGAGCTGAGATTAGAGCGAATGAAAAAGTAGCTGTTTAGGTGGTTTTTTTTTGAGATTGTGCAGATAGCAATCACCCTTTAGTTCTAGTATTCTATCTACTTTCGGAAACTTGCATAAGGATAATATCTTTGAGCGCGCATCGGAAAGAAAGGAAAATAGCAGCGATTAACTGCTAAAGCGTAGCTGATATAGTAAAAAATTATGTCCCTATCAACATTTACTTCTTTATAAACAGAAGCATTCTCGTAAATTGAATATTGCTCAAAAGTTCCACAAATCAAGCAAACACAAGTGGTTCAATATATATATATATTGGATGGGTTAAGTTGTTGATAATAATTTTATAGTTAATAGGATGAGTAGTGATGTACTCAATATGGAACGGCGAAGTTCCTTACGGCCTTCTAATGCCAAATTTTTAACGGATTACTATACAACTGACCATGAACCATTGCAACATTATCTTCTTGAGTGGCAAGTTCTGAACCGCAAAATTCAAGAAAAGAAATCAGGACTACAACCAAAGACACCGCGATCACCACCCGCACCGGAATTCATAGGAGGCACAAGCTCCAACATCTCTGGTCACTATAACTACTCTAATAGGCACATTCATCATCAAGAGCTCCGCGGAAACTCCACCTCAGAAGGAACACCAAAGGGTTCGTATGAGTACCAGACGTTTGGAAATACACCGAAGGGGACTGGTGTTTCCCATAATTCTTCCTGTGCTCCACCTACACCTTCCTCCGAATCGTGTTCGTCGACGTACAGTGCACACGAACGCCACACACGCTATTCTAATATCGGAACCGCTTACCGTCAAGTCTCGGAACCGTATGGTCGATACCACGAAATTGAACGACAGCGCAAATTTCTCGACGAGTACAAACGTCTTGCAAAGCCATTTCTCCCATCCAGCTCCTCAATGGATATTTTAAAAAAGCCAACACGTTTGCTACTCGGGGATTGTGCGCGTGACGTATATCAGAGCATCGCATCAGACTGGAAAGAGGCTAATCCTATTGTCATGTCCACTGCTGAAGATCTTATTGTCATTTATTTCTGTCTGAAACTCCTCACACGACGTCAGTCGCTCCTTCTTTTAAAGTACATGAATGGTGCTTTGAAGCGCTGTGCGGCGATCTCACGGTATGGTCTTGCTAAGGTCCCTGAGGGTTGGAACATATTGACAGACGATGGATATCTTATGTACACTCTAAGGCCAGATTGGGTGAAGGCGCAGAGGTTCCTCCCACACTCGGCGGTGCCTCCTCCAGCTTGATAATTCAAACTAGTATTTTTTTTTAGTATCGTTTGACTCTATTGGTGATGATAGGGAAATAGGGAGCTGCAGTGAACGGAAGAGGCCAAGGCGTAGAATGCTTTAATCCAGAAATATGTGAAGATTTTTATACGCTATTAATAAACCTATGCGAAGGCACAAAACAGCACAATCTGTGTTTTATTGCCATTATTTTTTTTTTGCTTAAACTTAACATTTATCCTTGCTACTGAAATTGGAGTATCATCCGTTATTCTTATTTCTCTCTCTCTTTTCTCTCGGACACTTTTAGTGCTCGTTCTGAGAGACAATAAGAAAGAATCATTGGGTAATTTTTTTCTTTTTGGCATCTTATGAAAGGCGTGTGCCACAGAATTTTTGTGGTGGACGATAAATAAACAGCAATAGTGGGTAAACCACTTTATATTTTTGCTCTCAATATAAGCCTGATGAATCCGAATGCGACCCCATATAAACTTACCCATATAGCGGGAGAGATAAGCAAGGACTCTAGTATCAGCAGCAGCAGCCAGCTGCTGCCCCTCCGAAATTCACTGCTAAGTACATCTGACCGTCCTCGACAACTTCAGGTGCCTAAAGAACGACTTCATAAACTAGAAGTGCACCGGTTTCAATGTAGTCGACTAAATGCTCCACAGGATAGCTCGTTTATTTCAGCAAGCTCATCGGACCCTCCACAACAGGACCAGCGGACGGCAGTGATTCGATATTCTAGGGCGGAGCTTTTACAAATACAGAAGGCGGTGCTGCAAAGCATCGCACAGGGCCCCGTTGTTGACGTGCCACCGTTCAAAAGTGTGCCCTTCTCAGTTGCACCTTTTTTGAAATCGCCGTATGCACATGAATATATTGATGTGGATGTATCTACAGTCCATGTACACGATACTGAGACCCTAGGACACGAAATACCTAGGGGGGATCCTGTCATGAAGATAGAGGTCTTACCGACGTCAGCCATGTCCTCTTGTTCCACAAGCTTTATCTGCTCTGTTGCGAAGCAGAAGCGCGCTAAAAACAAAAATACGAGGAGTTGTAACTACGGCGGTGCGCATATACATCCATGTCCAATATGTATGCAAGGACGCGCTCCGTGTGCTATGCTTAGCGACGTCCTTCGTCAAATCACACAGCAGCTTCTCAGGGCGCGGCTTAGTGCGTGTTTGCTTCAGTCCGGTGAGGTTATCTGGGCGCAACTTCAGCTTGCGCTTGTTTTCGAGGCCAAGAAAAGCTCCCTGCGGATGCGCCTGCTAGCCGAGAAGCATCCTGAGGTTGTTTGCAGGGTTGCGGAATATCTTTATGGTGAGGGCTATCACCTGCGTCTACCTGCTGTGACTGCGCACGACGAGTGGACGCAGCTCATGGAAATGCTTAAGTACGATGCAATTCGCGACAACGTCACGCGGATTAAGACGGATTTGTCTAAGCGCTGGAGGCAATACCACACACCATTTGAGCAGTTTGTGTTTTTCTTCTCTTTTCGCGATGACAAGCCAAACAGTGCGGTTAGAAATGTCGTGACTCGGTCTGTAAAGCCTGGTATGGTGGCAATACTCACTGGTGACCTAGTAGCAATGTATCTTCTGCACAAACTCGGTTTTTTTATTCCGCCAGATTATTATTGGAATGTGTTCTCTTTCATGAAGCGTTCTGTGGGAAAGCATGCCGCGCCACAAGACCTGGTGAGACACTTTGCTCTATACTTGTCATCAAAGCAAAGCCCTGATATCTACAATCCAGTTGAAAATATTTGCATGGAGAAATACATGGAGACCAATAGGTTGATAAAGTAAAGGAGGGATGCATTTTTAGCAATGATAGCTCCCAACCCTGAAAACTATAGCAGACATAAAAATAGCATCATACTATAGCTATAGGTGCCAACTCTGTAATTGTCAAGTTGAAAATACCAAACGCATTGCTTCTGTTTAGTTCTATCTAGCTTAATATCTTGTTTTCTACCCTCTCTTTTTTTCTTAATTTACTTTCTTTTCCTACTATTTTTGCTTTACGCATTCTCAGCTGGTTTTCACCGCTCATAAACATTGCTAAGGTGTTGGTCACATCCTGTGGTCGACTACACGCCAATTTTTATTTCGCTTTTTAGATTATTTTACTTTTGTACATTTAGTTTACTAGTTTTTGAGTTATTATTTCGCTTTTATAGTATTGCTTAAATACTTAGACACTTTTTATATTCCGTATATACACCATTATATTACCATTGTACGATACCCACATTTCCTCAATAATAATAATAATAATACAAATAAAAAACAACAAGACAAACTATACGCTGTTAGATACTTGATCTTTATTTGCAATTTCCTCAGTACATACTCGGAAAGGCAGTAAAGTTCGAGCTATACTAGATAGTCAACTTTCATCTATATAGTGACTTTGCATAATTGTATCAATTACAACATCATCATATTGTACGGAACGATGAGCATCGCTGTTGGAAAGATATGCCAGCAGCCACATTACCAACATACTCAAGGGACCTCGAGTATGCAAACTATTGCATCTAAGTATATGCAGTTGCATTCGAGACCCGTAAACACAGCGCCTCATTTCGGACTTTTAAGTCCTTCTGCATTCCAACGCACGAAATCTAAAATCAGTTCTTCAAACTCTTCCGTTCCCGTGGCGACCAGGTTGGTACTGGGGACGCAAGAAAACGATGAGGATGAATCCCATGACGATGATATGGAGATGGGATCTGTGCGGCTATCGCGGCACATCCCTCAACGAGAGGGGATGGATATGTCGGTCTCAGCCTTTAATTTACTTTGTAACATGTCCAATTCCACTAACGCTGAACCCGCGACTTCCGAAATGTCGCGTCTTCCTGGGTCATCTGTACCTGTATTCCTTAATACTGCGGCCCGGCAAGCTCTTTCCGGGAGCACTGTGCACACGTCGGTCGCCTCTTCAACCTTCACAAGCTTTTCGGTGGATTCACATATATCGGATGATGACCATTATGCGGCATCAATTTACAATGACATACTCGCGGAGAATCTCGCATTGCATGGTGTCGGTGAAACTGGTGTTGCTCCAGCTGGTGGAAGCATTATCGGGGAAGAGGCCTCCAGACCAGGCCTCCTACACGGTACATCTGGCCGGCGCGGCATTGGTGGAGAGGTATTCCGTTTTGGAGTTAATACCCTTCACCAGAGAACCGGCAGCAGCTGTGCATCCAACGTTCATCATAATCGAAGGTCTTCTGCGGTGTCGCCCTGTCGTCTAGAACTGCCATCCCCACCATCTTTTTCAACGCGCAGCAATCCAGCGGTTCGACTCCCTTTGCATGCCCCACCCAGCTCTGGTCGACCACAACGTGTACTCTTCACGAACCCTGAGCGCATTTTGGATGCGCCAGGATTCCCTGCAACCGCTACCCAGCTTATTGACTGGGGCAGCAATAACAAACTAATCATCGGCCTCAAGGACAGCCTCTATTCCTGGGATGCGGAGTCACGGACGGCAGCGAAGGTCCTTCAGCTACAGGAGGATATGTGTATTGGAAATGTACATTGGCTCCACCGGTGTGCCTGCATTGCGCTAAGCACTGGAGGTGGGACGACAGCGATTTACGACTGTCGTAGCAGTAGTTTTATCCGAGCACTGCGCCTGCCAGCCGGCATGGACGTGACGTGCCTAGATGTCAACGGACCCGTGCTCGCGGTGGCTTCGAATGGGCCCACAGGTTGCACGCAGGCTTTCGACCTCCGTGCGAAAAATGCACTGATTGCCAGCTATGAGGGCCACTCTGCATCAGTTACCACAATGCAATACTGCACCGCAGAGCCCTTTTATTTGGCAACCGGTGGTAAAGAAGGCCACGTACGTATTTGGGATGCTCGTCGCACACATCAACCACGTTACGCCTTTGATGAAGTTCACAGCGGCTCCGTCTCGGCGATTTGCTGGAATCCTGAGAAGAGGAGTAAACTCTTTACGGGGGGGGAGGACGGTGTGCTTCGATTGATCGATACTCATGCTGCAACACGAACGCTCGAAAACCATCACATTGGAGGCGGAGATGCCCCGTTTTCACGATCAAACGCCTCAAGTTACGTCACGCAAGCAGTACAAGCACGATACCCCATCTCAGGTATTATCGCACAAGGGGGGGAGGTGCTGACATCGCACCATAAAAAGGGTCAGTTGCAGCTCCGAAAGGTGTCAAACCTTCATCTTACAGGAGTATTCAGTGCCTTGGATTGTACAGACGGGCTTGGTTGCATGGTATTGGCTCCCGATCGAGAGTGCGTGTGTGCTGCACAATGCAACGAGACGCTTAAATTCTGGAGGGTATTCAATGAAAGCGGTAACAAGCAAGAATTTCAAGATATAGAACGAGGTGTGGGATCTTCCTCCTATCTTTATGAACAACTTCGATGAACAGATAGACATTTCAGAAATATGAAAATCAATCAAAGAAGGAAAAGGACATTCAAAGAGAAAAAAATGTATCATTGTACGTAGAAGCATCAAAATATCAGGACAATGTTAAAAATTGCTGACAACTTTCTAAAATTTGCGAACTAACCCGATGCGGAAAACAAAGATAATTTGAGGCTTACAAACCAATGTATAAAGAGTCAAATAAACACAGGCTAAAACCATTATGAATAAACAGGAATGCTAAAGAGATTAACATGAAGTGTTAGGAAATACAGTTAGTACACAATAATTATGAAAATTGATGGTAGGTAAATTTATAAAACAAAGTAGCGAATTTACCAACATAAATTAGCGTAATTTCTTCATGGGGTCGATGCCGTGTAATTGTGATTCATAATCCAGAGTGATCGAGGTGACGAAAGGTGGCATGACAGGGGGAACGAGACGGCTTCCGACTTCTCCCCCACCCTGTTGTTGTGGACTATGATCTTTTCACTGTGTGCACCCGCTTTACTTGAA
>AIHY01000558.1:0-14331 GCA_000331125.1 Phytomonas serpens 9T
CAGGGTCAGGGTGKTTTTGGGTCGGGTGCGGCAGCTGCGCCGTCTCAGAACGCCTTCGCCAAGGGAGCATCGCCGCCGCCGACTCAGAACGCCTTTGGTCAGCAGGGGTTGCAGGGTCAGGGTGCTTTTGGGCAGAGCGCGGCAGCGACCCCCGCACCAGGCGCTTTTGGACAGCCACAAGCTCCAAGTATGTTCGGTCATGGTGCCAACTCC
This sequence comes from Phytomonas serpens 9T, assembly GCA_000331125.1. Taxonomy (NCBI): domain Eukaryota; phylum Euglenozoa; class Kinetoplastea; order Trypanosomatida; family Trypanosomatidae; genus Phytomonas; species Phytomonas serpens. The sequence continues at coordinate 214 of AIHY01000558.1, forward strand.
ATTCCACCTCAAAATGTGTCTGGACATAAGAGTGCGTTTGCTGGTGGAAATGTTGGGTTTGCTCAAACTCAATCTCAGGGTTTCCATAATGTCCCTACAGGTGCATTTTCATCGCAAGGTTCTACTTTTCAGCGTACAGGGATGTCTAATATTGTTAATTATTATCAACCGCTTACACAGACTAAAAGTGTTTTTGGAGCTTAATAGTATAGTAGAAATAGAGACAATTTCAAGCATGTGCTACTTATTATTTATCATTGTTTTTAATTAAAGTTGAAAAGTATAAATTTTATGTTAAACAAACTATTTAAGTGCAATTTTTTCTTAATTACTAACTTTTTTCACTTTTTTTTTAAGACTTTATCATAGAAATAATAAATTATGTCAGCCAGGTTTTCTATTCGAAATTCAGAGAAGAAGGACTGCCATGAGCTGGTTGAACTTATTCGACATCTTTCCGCAGTAGAAGAGATATCGGATGATGAATTGTTATCCATTTTTAATGAGCGCCAAACTCAAGGGGTTATAACCAAGGTTGTTGAGGATTCAGAGAGTGGACAGCTTATAGGAACGGGTTCGATTCTTCTTGAACGAAAGTTTTCACATGGTGGTAAGCGAGTTGGCCACGTGGAGGATGTTGTTGTACTTCCCTCCATGCAGGGGAAAGGCATTGGTAGATTGCTGATTGAAGAGCTCTGTGCTGTCGGCAAAGAATACGGCTGCTACAAGATAATCCTAGATTGTAAGGATAGCAACATTTCCTTTTACAATAAGCTTGGGTTTTACAAGTTTGAGACTACAATGCGTCTAGATATCCTTCCTTGAGAATCTCGTAGAATTGGAAAAAAATGTTTCCTTCACTTGTGCTTCTTCAAACCTTGTGCGATAGGTTTAATAGCAAAATGAATAGTTATAGATATTCAGTCTCTATGGAATAAATAATATTGATTATTATACTTTGAAGCTTGTGAATCTGAGAGCAAGAGAAAAAAGCATGCTTTTGAGGGTATTAGTTATGGAGATTTGCGAAAGAAATACGATAATGAATGACTCTGGATGGCTCTAAGTTGCTGTTTTATTTCTATGTTTAGATTGAAGGGCCTCATCCTTGTATCGGGATAACAAATGTTCTTTTTGTTTTTCCCTACTCTCATTCCGTTACTTTATACATGGGGAAAATTTCACGAAAGCTCCTCATTAAAATTTTTATCTTGTGAGTTCTTGTAATTTCTAGGTTGTATGATAGGGCGTGTAGGAACGAGTTAACGCAATACACATTATCCCGCTATGAATGAGTTGTCAATTTTTCTTACATTTTCTAATAGAGGCAAGCTTAAGGGTACTATTCTTCATTCTCGTCTAATAGTTTTCAATAGACCTTCTAGTGCATTACCGTATAAAAATTCATTTCTTATGAGACGAGCACGAAGCCAGCATTTTTCAAGGCTTGTATCCGCAATTTTTGGACGTTCTATTTCCAACTTTGGAAATGATAGCATTCTTGGATCTTCTTCCTTTACACTGGATTTCATTAATTCTGTTTATGACGATCTTAAAAAACAAAAGCAGACCGGCTGTGAAGGTGTTGGCAGAATTTCAGAAAAATATGGGAATATGGCTGAGCTTTCACATATAGATAGCCCAGAGGATGATAAAGCTTTTCTCAAGAAGCTTGACAATGAAATATACACTCTCTTTTCGCATATCCCACTACCCAGTGACCCTATGAAAGCTGCACTGGCCCCCACCGAGGATGAACTTAGCGAGAAAGCAGAGGCAGAATTAATTAGGGAAGCTGTGCGTGAGGCTTATCTCCGCAAAATGGCAGCAAAGAAGGCTGAAGAGGTGCGACTTAAACTGGCTGCGGAGCAGCTTGATAAGAGCAAATCTGCTGAAGAGTATTTCAGACATAGAACTGAAGATGCTGAACTTACTTTCGATCTGTCAACTACACATCCACGAACTATTGCAGATCTACCAGGCATATGTAGCGATGATCAAGAATTAGAAGATGAGTTGACTATTCAACGAAATATAGATGACATGAAGGAAAAAATCAGAATATTGGAGGTTCGTTTGAAGAATAGAAAGAAGAGTTGACTCACAAATTAAATGCTGATAAGTTCTTGTGTTTTCAAACAAAATTGTTTCATTTAGTTTCGTTTTCTAACCTCACGCCTAAAGCTTATAAGTAATGTCCAAAATTCGACAAAATATTATTTTCTTGCAAACAACTCAGCTTTCCATATATCCATTTTTATTTTAGGTACATCAGTGCAGCCTTTTTTTGATTTAATAAGAGGTCTCTTTTTTCGTAGCTAGAATGATCAACAGGCTGCTTACGCGAGGCAGTGATATTGGCTTCCAAAACAAAGCATTGCCTGTTGGAAGTTTAGTATGCCAGAGGAGGTTTTGGTCGAAGCCAAAGAAACGCCCAAAGGTTGGACAAGGGTTCCACGAAAAGGCTCAGAAATGGCGAGAGGAGTATTTGCTTGACCAGCAGCGTGTTCTTGCAGATAGCTTGCGTGGCTATGTAGATTTTAGCTCCTCGAAACGATCTGAGCCATGGGACACTCGCTTTGCTCCATTCGACCGTGTTGAAAAGGATGGTGTGTACATTGTGGCGAAGTATCTCATGGATGAAAAGCTACAGTTATGCAACTATCATCATCGCGCGGTGAAACGGCTTTTCTGCAATGTTGGCCTCATTGGGCCTCAAGTGACAACGGTGGCTCGCTGGAAGCCATCACGATTCGCGACGAATCCAGCCAATACAACGAAAGCTGAGACGACCTTCAACAAAGACAAGACCATTTTTACCGGATACAACCATGATTAGATTTTCTTTCTTTCTTAAAAGCAATGAGTTCTTTTTGAAGTTCCTTGTCGTGAGAAGTGAATGCAGTGATGACATTAGAAATGGACACCGCTTAACAAAAGGGGAATAAAAATAAATATGGAAAATAAAGGGTGAAATGGTTCCTGAGGCTTGCTAGTGTTATGTATTACTATTCCACTTCTATCTCATTCTTGATTTTTAGATTTAGGGAGAATTATAATATCTAACGGAAGTTTCATTATATGGAGAAATGAGCCATTCTTCGAAACGACGGCGAACAGAGATAAAAAGCTCCTCTGATATCGTAGACCAAACGGTGGTAGATCGACCCTTGTATGCTAGCACGAATATGAATATTACTCAGAAAAAAGAGAAAAAAAAATATCTCCCTGATGAAGATTTAGATTGTCTTGACGATAATATCTCATCTGAATTCGTTAAAGGGGAGGAGTGCTTATTGGGGGAAAAGGCAGAGGCAGAAGAAGAGGAGGAGCTCATTGCTGAAGGTAGTGCCCTAACAGGTGATGCATTGAAAAGTTTCCTAAAGAAAAACTTTGATGACTTTCTTGGCAAAACATTGTTTCATTTAGATACCATTTAAATTAGCTTTGGTTTGATAAATGAGGCTTAACGTTCGGTTAAATTGAATATTCTTTTCATCTTTTTTTGAATAAAATATTTCGTGAATACTATTTTTCTTGCTCTTGTGAGAAATTTGTATATAGTTCTCGATTGTAGACAATGCATGTTTGTTATGGCGAACAGACCCATTATTTCTTCTTCCTTTTAGTTTCTCTTGATGGGAATTGTAGAGGAGAAATGCGTCTAAATCGACTGAACATTATGTTGTTGCCATTATTAATCTGAATGATGACTATTCTATTTAGTACAGTGACGCACATCAACACGAATTTGCGGGATCTCTTTGCGTATGAAATGCATAACTTGTAGTATAATTTAGGACCGATTATATGTTCTTCCCATTTATTCCTTTTTGGGAAGTATATATTGTTGAAATTTTCACGAGTTATTGCTTCATTATTATTTAAATTTCCTTCCAAAAGAGCATTTCCACCATCTTTATATAAATTATCTTCTTTACTTGGCGTTTGAATTTGATGTGTTTCCATTTTCTAATCTTTAATCCATCTTTAAAATACGCCTCTCGTAGTTGTCTTGTTAATCGCTGTAATGATGCTATGCTTAGAAGAAACCGAGTAAAACTATTTTTCTGTTCGTTTTATTTTCTTTGAACAAGAGGTTCATTCTCATACGGCAAAGGAGAAGGATATTTAATGGCCTTATCAGTGATATCTAGCGATACAAATCTACGTAACACAGAAATAAAGTCTAGATGGTCCCTCTATGGACATGATGAGGAAGTGATTAGTGGCTGCACGCGTGGAAGTTTAGTAGCTACATGTAGCGTTGACGGCGTGGCCCTTCTCTGGAAATTGAACGACAACGCTGAGGATCCATCGAATGTGTGTAAGCTGAGCAGTGGCGGACCGGCCTTCCTAGATTCAACCTTCATCGACGTTGCTCAACTGGCAGTCGCTCAGGGTGATGCGAGTGTGGGTTTATGGGATGCACAGATAGGGAAAAAGGTTTGCAATTTTTCCCGTTGTAAAATACTAGGGAGGGCAGCATGGCCGGTAATAAACGTTGTAGAAAGAGCGATTGACTCTCCGTCTATGTTTCTCTATGGTGGCGATGATGGATATTTAGTTGTTTGCGACACCCGCACAGCATCGATCGTTTCATCGTTGAATTTCAAGGTTCCTGTGACGGCCATTTCCACTTCTTCCGGCATGACTTTCGTAGGGGATGCTACTGGTCATGTGAGATGGTTCGACTTTAGAGTTTATGAAAAGAGTGTGATAGACCTCAAATGCAGCCGAGAGGTTGTCACAGGGGTGTCCTCAAAGGAAAGTGGTGACAGGCTTGTCGCGTACACCATGGATGGAAAAGCAACCCTGATTGACACCAAGCCCTTCGCCTTATCAAATACCGAACGTATTCTGAGTGAGATTACAGTTTCTACCCGTGGCGATGATCGCATTTTGCGGAAATGCGACTGGTCAAGTCGGTGTGGATCGGTGGTGTTTCCTTCACCTGAAGGTTATGTCGCATGTATCAACCCCAACGCCTTTATGGACGGATCCTTTCAATCTATTAAATCTAATGGGGCCATTCATTTCGCACTTTTCGTACAGGATAAGTATGTTTTGTGCGGTGGGGCGTCGAGTCTTGAACTCTGTGAGTGGTAGGCCGTTGTGTGTATGAATTATTTCATAAATTTACGAGCTTACTTTGTTCTAATATATATCTATTTATATATAATAAATATCCGGATAGTTGAGTCAGACAGTATTGCCTTATTCAACGGGACCAACAAAATGGGTTATAATGGATAAGTGTCCCTGTGACTTTGAGACTAAGAATATGCACCTCCTTGATATTCCTTGGGTTTCCTAACCATTCCTTTGGTTTGTGCAAAAGCCAAATAGATTGCTTAAGTAATAAAATCATAAAATATGAAACATACCTTACGAAAGAAAACCAAACAACGACATGAAGGCTTCAAAATGCAGAATGTCCTTAGCACTGCAGAAGCACCTCCAAACACCTTCCCTGTTATCGATTACGACAGCAAGAAGCTTTTTATCCCTCTGGAAGCTATGTTCGAGACCAGGGCTATGCATCGTGATGGTGTTCCATCCCTGTGTCGAATTTACATGAGTGGGCGATGCCTTCAGGGTGATAAATGCCACCAAGCACACGCAGACACCAACACGATTACTAAACTTCGTGCTATCGCGCTGTCGGAGCCTTCTTGTTGCGAAAAGCATGGCGCACCCGCTGATAATAGTGGAATCCGTGCCGACTTTTCATTCTTTGTTAAATGCAGCAAACACAATGAGTCCTTCCATGTGGGGCCTCTTGAGTACTGCATCACCAGAGGTCTTCTAGAGCTTCTGGCGAGTCGAGCATCGCCATCTGGAGCAACAGAACTCATAGTGCCTATTTCTTCTATCTGCAAACTACACTCCAGGGAGGATGGCACCCAGTGCTGCCGGTTTGGAAATGAATGCAGATTTGTGCATATCTGCCGTGAAATGCAACAAACTATGAAAACATGTGATCAGAATTCTACAACTGCACCTGTAGTACCTCCTTCACGGCATGGTATCTCTTCTAAGGCCCAATTTTTACAAATACTTACACCTATGAAGGAGTCACAATCGGATAAGAAGAATAGAGCTCTTGAGCTTTCCCTGGACCCGTCATGTATCAGTGGAGACTGGAACAGTTTACCCTCAAGCCAACCCGATTCTCTTGCTTTGATAACCACCCCTTCTAGCAGTATTAGGTGTCCGTTGCCCTTACTTACTACTCCTTCCCTGTCAGTTTCATTCAGCCAGATATCTCTAGGTATCGTCTGGCGTCACAATCCATATCCCATTTCTCCAATGTCGGCAGAAATCGCGACGTAATACTCTATCATTATTATTATTATTATTTCATTTCTTAAGGAGTGTAGGGATCTTGCAATTGCACTAAGAAATGCTCTATTCGATTATTTTTCTTTTTTGTTGTTACTATTGGAACTCTTTTCGTTTTACTATTTCTATAATTATGATTTTATCATTACTTAGTGGTTGGTAATAACATAGGCAACCTTTTTTTTACCAATCTGTCGAAGTTATACCAATATAAAGAACTAAGTCATGAATGAAACAATCGCATATATATTGGAGGCACTTTTGAATTACAGCAAAGAAGTGCTTCCGTATGGGAAGAAGAAATCAAAAGAATAAATAATATAAGTAATACTTAATATAGCCTTTTCAGAAGTAATTTAGTAATCGTAGTATATTTTTGCGTATTTATCGCCTTTTTTTGCAGTTGTTTCTTAATTAACTTGGAAAATTTTTGAGTATAAAAATCTATACTTTTTGCATCATCTTCAATCCCACATATCAAACGTTTTGTGCGTTATTGATTTCTATAATGTGTGGATCGTTTTTCGAAGATGCACGCAACGTGATATCGCCTATGGGATCATCCTCCCCCTCTCCCCCCCTTTTTGTTGTTTCCATAGCGGTGATGATGATTGCCAGAGGCCGAATGGTCTGCATAATGCTGTACAACGTATCTGGAGGTGGTTAAAAGGGAACGCATAATTTCAGCATTCTCATCCAGAATCCCACCTTTTGCTTTTTTGGCATAAACATTTCCTTGTAACCTTATTTTTACAAGGCAAAGGTTTCAGACACTTGTTTTTTCCCCCCTCCCCTCTTCACTCACTTTCTTTTTTCCCTTTAATGGTTATTAAATCCTTGATAATACGATAAAATTAGACTTTTTTATTATTGCTGATAATGAGTATATATATATATCAATATTGCTTCAAATCATCTAACTTAACTAAATATTTATGTCGCATTTGACTTTGTGATCAAAAGATCAAAGAATGATAGAAATGATTTTCTTCTTCTATTAATTTTGGTATAGTCCCACTTGTTGAAAAGAGGGCCCACATTAGGTAAGCATGCTCACCTTGTGTATGTCTCCCTTGAATATACAAACGGGAAAAACTTTAACACCGCATACAAAAAGTCTTTACTACCTTACGTTACAATATGGATGAATACTTCATTTTAGGGTGCACCACAGCAGATTCTTAATTCCTACCCCATAGCATCTACATCTTCGAGATTCCGGCAAATTATAGTGGTGTGTAAGTTGCAGGCAGGAGAGCAAATTATCGTATTTTTATCTCAAGGAGCGTTTCTATTAAGGTATCTTTGCGTGACAGAAATAAGGAATACCCATACATGTATTTTCTTACAATTATTGGTTGGGTCCATTTTGAGCATTGAAGGAAGTGGCGCTAAGCTGATTCCGTAGGAGAGAGGTTAATAAAATGCTCTTAGAAAGTTGAATGCTGAGGTAATTTCAGCATCCGCGTAAGGAGTAGGATAAGGTCAAGATAGGCTTGTTTTTTAAAAGCTTTTAAGTCTATATGCCCCTCCCCCTTTCCCTTTCCACTTCTCCTCTTCTTCTTCATGCATTTTCTCTCAGTTGACTTGAGAGTTCAAAATTTGCTTTCCATTTGCACCCTTTCCACTAGGATTTGCAGTGCTTATTTTGTACTTCAAATAGAGGTGGGACCTTTTCTCAACCTTATTTTGTTGAAACCGACAAATAGTACGCCACGCAATCTGATGAAGTCTCTTGATTTGGTTGGCTTGAGCCCTCCTCCACCTTTTATGTTTTTTACACATCTAAATGAGTCATGGTGTTACGTTGACTTGTCGATGTTCCAATTTAGCTTGCTCTGTTCGCTGTTATTGTATAGGATACTATAACGGAATACACAAAGTAACATTTTCGTAAATTTATCCCTTTGCCTGATTTATTTAAACCATCAACTGTGCTAATGTGAATGAACATTCTACTATTGTGTTCAATGTGTTTACTCGTACACAACCTATAATATCTCCTTGGAGAAACGGTAGGAAGTTAATTGTGCTTTAGTATTAATTCTTTCATACAAAGAAAGAATCATTAAATACGAATATACGCACTCGTAAAAAAATGAAATTTGGAAAACGTCTTCGGGATGAAATCATCCCCGAGTGGGCAGACCATTACGTCAGCTATAAGCGCCTAAAACGTCTTATTCGGAACTCAGAGCTGACTGGGAGCCTATTTAGAAAAGAGTTGCTTAATGCTATTTCTGCAGAACTTGGCAAGGCGGAAAAACTGTTTCAGGAGCTCATGGAGGAATTGCAGAGGGGATATGAAATTTTGATAGACATAAATCCGGAGCGCCCAGTATCGAAATCGACGCCTTTTCGAAGGTTTTATCCAAGACGACAGCACAAGAGATATGATACTGCCGTAAGTGAGGAAAGTATAGTCTTGACGAGTCGTAGCTCCATGTATGAGATGGAATCGCAGCTAGAGGATCATAGAGATGAAGGATTTTTTTCATTTTTTAAGCGCCTTTTTTTATCCGCGATTGGGGATTTAAAGGTAACGCCTGTTGAGAAGAACACCCCGAGAGCCCAATTCCTGGAGTGGTACGCCAACGCACACCAGTTGCAGCACTTCGCCGAGCTTAACCTGGAGGCGATTCGGAAAGCCTCGAAGAAGGTGCGGAAATATCGTTATATGGATTCCGACTACGCGAGTGCGATTGAGGCGGAGCTGAGCCGCTCCCGCCTGACCACCCTAATGCCCCGCCTGCACAAGCTCATCTCCGACACCTGCCTGGATTACGAGAGGAAGTTCCACGCCCCGCTCGCGCCCTACGCGCCGCTGGAGCTCGCGTGTGACGGGGGGGCGCGGTGGGGGGTGGTCTTCCTGGCCCTCCTCGTCTTCAGCCTCACCCTGCACGCGCCGTTCCTGGCGCAGGAGCCGGCCGCGCACAACTGCGTCGCGCTGCTCGTCCTGGTCCTCCTGCTCTGGCGCACCGAGGCGGTCCCGGCCGTCTGCACCGCCCTGCTCATCCCCCTCCTTGCGATCCCGCTTGGGGTGGTACGAGGGGGAGGGGGGGTGGGAGGGGGGATAGGAGGGGTAGGAGGGATAGGAGGGGTAGGGGGAGGGGGGGTGGGGGCCCCAGTGGCCCCCGCGCAGGCCTCGGCCCGTCTCCTCTCCGGCCTCTTTGACCGCGCGCAGGCGGTGGTGCTGGGCGGGCTCGTCCTCGGCCGGGCCGCCGCCAAGGCGAACCTCCCCCGCCACGCCACCGGGGCCCTCCACCGGGTGACGGCCCACCGGCCTGCCGGGTACCTCCTTGGGGTGATGGCCGCCGCGGCCGGGCTCTGCGGGGTGGTCTCGAACGTCGCGGGCCCCCCGCTGGGGGTGGAAGGGGTGCGCTGTGCGCTTTGGGAGTTCGCGGAGGGCGGGAGTGCCCCCCACACCCTCCTGCTCGGCCTCGCCTTCGCCGGCAACCTGGGCGGGATGCTGTCCCCGGTGGGGTCCCCGGCGAGCGCGCTGGCCGCCGCGGGGATGCCCGGCGCAGGGGTCTCCTTCGCGGTGTGGGCGTGGGTCGCGCTGCCGCTCGTCGTCTTCGGGGTGGTCGTGGCGTGGGGGGTCCTCCTGCTCGTCTGGCGGCCCTTCCGCGACGTCCCGTTCATCCCACTCCAGGTCGTCAACCCGGAGGCGGATCGGGAGGTGTCGGTCGCGACGCGCACCACCGTCGCGGTCGTCGCGGGGATCACCGTGGTCCTGTGGATGCTGCCGGAGAACCTCGTCTTCGCGGATACAGGGCTGGTCGCACTCATCCCGGTCATCATCTTCTTCGGGACAGGGATCTTGTCGAAGGACGACTTTCAGAACCTTTCCTGGCACGTCATATTTCTAATGGCCGGGGGGAACATGCTCAGGATTTGTGCGTCCGATTCGAAGCTGATGGATATCGTTGCGGTGGAGCTGAATAACGCCCTTGCCGCCGCGACGCCGTACGGGAAGCTGATCGTCCTCGCCCTGCTGATGTGCATTACCTCCACCTTCATATCTCACACGGTGGCCGCCATTGTGCTGCTGCCGGTTATCAGTAAGATTGGGCTTCTCATAGAACCTAGCAAGGGCCCTTTCTCGGTGACGTCGGATTCGTTGGTTTTGTTATGCACCCTCATCTGTTCGGGAGCGATGGTCTTCCCTATCAGCTCCTTTCCAAACATGAACTCGCTGTTGGTGGAGGATCCAAAGGGGAACCCGTATTTGCGGGCGAAGAACTTCTTATCCTGCGGTTTGCTGATTCAATTCATCATTTTTGTGAGTGTTGTGACGTGGATGGTGCCTTTGACAAACATCGCACTAGAAAGGCAGCGGCTCTAGCTTATATGTCCCTCTCCCCTTCCCTTTCCCATTTTCTTCTTAACAATCTGAAATAAACGAAAAATATATGTTGAAGTAATACACTTTTGGTTTGCCATCCTAAAGTTTATAGAACATCTTTTTTTTTTTTTTTTGAAGGGGGAGACGGTGCTTATGAATATTGCTTGACTTAAAAGTACTATACTGTAGACCGTTGCTTTCTTGGCGAGGTAAACCTATTCAAACTCTTGACTTTTGTCAACACTTTTTTTTTCTGTTGTTTATTATGTAGGGAGCTATTGATTTTTTTTTGAATCCACTTCGCTTCTTATTAAACTTCATAAGCCATTTTACGATGGAAAAAATCATCCCAATGGATTCCTTGGAGAACTGTTCCTGAACCTTTTTGTAAGATCCCTGCGCTAGGAGTTACTCCTACCGGTTGCGCTAATCAAGCCTCAGTGAAGGCTTAAATGGGATCTTTTATAGAGACCATTGCACGGAGAATCTGCTGGAAATTGTTTGTCTTAGTTGTGCTGCGTTTAATTTTCTTGTGCTTTCAAATGCCGTATACTTTCTGATCAGCAGCATTAATAATCTATTTCCCAACAATGCTAATCAATGCCTTTTTTTTTAGATGTGGAATCTCCTTCCGGCATTCGCACTTTTTGCTACTTTCCGAGAATATTTATAATTATGTTTATATTAAACCTATTTAATCACAATACTACTTTTTCCTTCATAACAAGGAATCTGTTTCAGCTTCATATTCTTTTTCAGGGGATCAATCCATCATGTCTAGGAATGAGGATGGGAAAATCATATCCGTTCGATCATTCGGCGTCTTCACATTTATAGTTTTATGGTATTGCAGTTACTTTGCCGCATTTTGCTCTGCTGATATGTTTAGGCATGAATACCAACCGTCTAAGGGAGATGCCACCCCTATGGATGACGCTTACCTGGATCCCATTTCACGCAAGGACGGTAATGTAGTTATTATCGTCGCTTCGCTATCATTGGCTATGCTGATGCTTGGCGTATTGGCTATTTTTTGCTGCGGCAAACCACCCGCTCCGGTACCTCACTACCGATATTTCACCTCTAAGACAGCATATTAGATATGCTATACTCTTTGCATGCGATACTGCATTAATCTATCCATTTTTCCCTTTTTATTTATGGGGACCCTTTTTTTTTCATCATTTGCCTTTGCCGTTGGCTCACCAAACAATATATCGATCGTGCGATGCCATTTTTTGAAATATCGTCGAATGTTCTTTCTTTCCAAGCTTCAATATTATCGATAATAATAATGAAAACTAAACGGCTTCTCTCTTCCACTCAAATATACATGCCTTATCGTTGCATCTATTTAGTCCAGCCTACTAAATAACTGTCTTGTTTACTCTAAACGCTGGTAGAATCGGTTTGAGTTCAGTATGAGATTAATTAACCCTTTCCGCTTAGTTTTTTCCTTTTTCCTACCTTCAGTGCCACATAAAAAAAAGGCGTCACCAAGACTTCCCAAAGGGACTTTAATTGATAAGGAAAACACAAGTAAGAGTGTTTTTTTTAGTTACTATAGGTGATTTGAGGTAAGCTAGCGCAGGGAGGATGTCCAAACAACAACGCGCGGCTCCGTCTGATTTAGCGATCCCTTTTCGGATCCAGTTAGATCATAAAAATATGGTACTTTTGCGGGCTGCTGACAAGGAATTGTTTTTAGTGGATATTAACTGTGCGATGGTAAGCCGCCGATGCCAAAAATATCTGAAGGAAGAGAGGGTAAAGAGTGATTTAGCGCAGCTTGTTGTGCAAGAAATGAAAAGCACCGAGGAATGCTCCCCAAGTGAGGATATGCCATCTGATCAGCAAGAAGTAATCGGTTCGATCACTTATCCAGTTATTGATCTGCCGGATGTTGCCTCAGATGTGCTTGATCTTGCTATTGGATTTATGCATAACAAATATAAATTTGATGTCGATCCAGAAAAGCAGCTCACCCCTCAGCCCAAATGGAGCCATTCTTCTGCCGCGAAACTCATCGCCGCGAGTGTTCTGTTGGAGATGTGAATTATGGTGCCTCGTAAGTTTTATGTCTCACCAGAGAGAGGCACGTCGATGGCAATAGAGGTATAGATATTGCTCATTTATCGCTTATTTTCTTTAGTTCTCTTGATGGCGACTTTGTATTCATTCATTTTGAACCTCTTAGTGTTCTATATGTAGACTCCATATCTGAGACTTATTTCATATGTTCCCTCTTCACAGCCAAATCGAAAAGAGGGAGGAATAAGAGCACGATAGCAGACATTGTTTAGCACTTAGAAATTGTCACAGGAGGGTTCACCTCCTTTAGTTGCAGCTCTCAACTGAATTTGAGCAAATTATGTAAAAGTGATGCGTTTTGCAGTCGTGCTAGCTTCTTTAGGTATCTCCAAATTTCAGATCTGTACTCTGATTCGATTGTATTCTAGCAACGCTAACCACAGTGACAGTACGGTGTATTTGCACATCGTATTTTTCCCTTTCTAGTCCCTCAATTTGCTTAGCACTAAGAGAAAATTTTCGTACCTCTGCAATTTTGTTCATGTTATCACCTCTCTCTCACACCTTTTTCTTATCCTTCCCCCCCTTTAATATTTATATTGTGTCGCCTCAATGATTGAATTGGAAGCGTTGATTAGTTAATAGTCAAATTATAGTAAAAAAAAAGATAAACCCCAAAGTAGAATGAACGGGGACAGTAAAGACACTGTGAAGCGGGCAATCACGGAGGCGGCTGTGGAAAACTATGAGCTGCTGCTCGAGTCTAGAGAAGTGAATAAACGTATTGACGCCGTTTCTTCCGAGGCGATACGGAAATCTAACTTATTACGTGAATCTCTAGCGAAGCTGCAGTTTCACAGCGAAACGATGGTGGATATCGGCGCATCTTGGCGTGAGGAGAAGCAAATCCTTATGAATGCCATGTCGAACTATCCGCAGCTGCTGGCGATCGCAGAGGCGCCGTCGCTGTTACGGGATTGCATCTACAATGGCATGTATCACCAGGCTTTATTGCTGATCGAGCATATGTCGAGAATCACCCCGCACGATGCGGGGATGGAAAATCCCTTCATACGCATCCAGCTCGAGCTCTGGCAAACCCTAGACGCATGTTTTGACGAGGTCGTGCTGCCGCGCCTATCGGAGTCCCTCACGGTGGATGTCACTTTCAAGCTAATCACGTTTTTACGGCGATTAGGCATCGATCAGTCGCACCTTGCGGATCTCTTCCTGGAGAGACGAGCGATCTACCTGGATCGGCTCATCCACGAGGCCGAGCAGAGTCCCCTTCCGTACACCCGCGCGATCAAGTTGATTAAGATCTATAAGAACCAAACCAGCGAGGTGCTCACGCAGTACGGCTTGTGCTTCCTCCCCCCTGCCGAGAAGCCGACGGC